>JAVJIF010012678.1:0-128906 GCA_038442645.1 Agave tequilana
CTCGGTTGAAGCATGTAATTTTCATCAAAAGTAACATCCCTACTAATAACAAATTTAGGTGACTTAGGATCAGGAAACCACAACCTGTATCCCTTCACCCGTAGCATAACAAAGAAATATAACTTTCTTTGCCCTAGGTTCAAGCTTACCGTCATTTACATGAAAATAAGCAGGTAACCAAATACTCGTAAATGAGAGTAATTAGCAGGGTTACCAACCATACCTCTTTAGGAGTCTTAAAATCAATAGCTATAAAGGGAGACCGATTTACCAAATAGCAAGTTGTACTTACTGCCTCGACCCAAAAGCATTTGACAAACCAGCATTAGAGAGCATACACCGAGCTCTCTCCAACAGTGTCCTGTTCATCCTTTCTGCAATTCCATTCTGTTGTGGTGTGTACCGACCTGTACGATACTGCACAATTCCTTCAATTTTGCAGAATTGATCAAACTCCATGGAACAGAACTCCATTCCATTTTCGGTCCTGAGGCGCTTCACCTTCTTTCCTGTTTGTTTTTCGATCGTAACCTTCCACTGCTTGAAGGTAGCAAATGCATCGAGAGGATACACCTAAACTTTTCTGGAATAATCATTAATTAAAGTTAGAAGATAACTAGCTCCACCTTTTGATGGAACCTGAGAGGGACCCCAAACATCTGAATGGATGTAGTCTAAGGTATGTTTAGTCTTGTGAACACCTGTACCAAAAGAAACTTTGTGCTGCTTGCCAAAACAAACAATGTTCACAAAAGTCAAGCTTTCTTATTTTCTGGCCACAAATCAAACCTTGCATACTCAACAAATGTAGTTCTCTCTCACTCATATGCTCTAACTGCATATGCCACAAACGAGTGGTATTTAAGTCTGGGTCTTCCGACATTGACACAGTGATATCACCTGTCACTGTGCTACCTTGAAGGATATAAATGGTATCCATCTTCTTTCCTTTCATCACAATAAGAGAGCCTTTGCTAACTCTCAAAACTCCACCTTCAGCTGAAAACTTATAACCGTTGGAGTCAAGGGTGCTCAAAGAATTAAATTTTTCTTCAAATCCGGCACATGCCGAACATTACTCAACGTCCTTACAATACCGTCATGCATTCTAATCTTGATTGACGCAATATCAGTTGTCTTGCAGGGGATGTTATTTCCCATTAAGACATTACCACCATTAATTGGTTGGTAAGTCACAAACCAGTCCCTGTGAGGACTTATGTGATAAGAACAACCTGAATCAAGAACTCACTCATCTCGTGAACGGGCATCAAGGACGGTAACTGAAAGAACCTCATGGATATGGAGGCTTCTTCTGCAACACTAATAACTGAAGATTTCTCATTTTGAGATTTTCTCCTTACATCTTCTTTTTCTTTGAGCTTAAAATAATCTTTTTTTATAGTGTCCAAACTTATGACAATAGTGACACTCAACATTTTTTCTTAGCCTAGATTTAGATCTAGATTTTTCTCGACCCTTCTCTGTACGACCACAGACGAACAAGCCTTCAACTTGATCCTCACTTCCTATAACTGACACCTTTTGTCTTAACTCCTTAGAATGTAAAGCTGATTTGACAGCTTCTAAAGAGAGTGTATCTCTACCATAGAGCTATACTATTAGCAAAATTTTCAAAGGAAGGAGGTAATGAGCATATAAGATGAGAGCTTGATCTTCTTCATCTATTTTAACATCAATATTTTTTAAATCTATGAGAATTTTATTGAGCTCATCTAAGTGGTCTTTAATTGGCGTACCTTCCTTCATGCGAAGGGTGAAGAGGCGCTGCTTCAAGTAGAGCATGTTGGTCAGGAACTTTATCATATATAAGCTCTCTAATTTTAGCCACAAAACCGGCGGTGGTATCTTCATCGGTAACCTCCCGCAAAACTTCGCTAGACAAAGTTGTATTGTACTATGCGTCTTCATCTCGATTCTCTTTTTCTTCGTCCTCGGACATCGATTCCGACAACTTGCCCTTACCGGATAAGACTTAACAAAGCTTGTTGCACCAAGAGAGCCCGCATTTTGACTCTCCACACAAACTGAAGTTATTTCTCCAGTCGAATTTCTCTACTTTGTACTTTGCCGAAGCCATCTCAAAACCCACAAAAAGATAACACTAGCTCTGATACCAGTTTGTTGTAGCAGTGGGCTTCTAATGTAAGAGATGACAAGTATAAAGAGAGAAATATAGCAATATAAGATGATAGAAATAAGGAGAACAGCACACCAGTATTTAACGTGGTTCGGTCAACGTGACCTACGTCTACGGAGAAGACAGTAAAAGAAATTCACTAATCAAAAAGGTAGAATACAAGAGATTGCAACTCAAATCTCACTCACCTAAGCCCAATGAAACCCAACTCACTAGAGCTTAATAAAAGGAAGATGAATGGCAAGAGAAAAGAGAGAACAATACAATATTTGACAACTCTCTCTTCTCACTTCCTTACTCCTTGAAATCTCATGCAATGTGGTGCCTATTTATAGGCAAAACTTTCAAACCCCTTCATCATTTCACCCTACACATACATTAAAATCATAGGGTGGCTAAGATCTTCATAGGGCAGTTATGATCTTCATAGGTGGTTAAGATCTTCATGGTGCAGCTATAATCTTCATAGGGTGGCTATTGATGGCTTTTAGGCTGGAGATTTCACAGGGTAGTGGCTAAGATTATGATTTGGTTTATTCATTAAAGACATATCAACAAGTGGTTAAAAATTTATGTAGCACGGATACTTCTATCATGGAGTCGTGTCGTCTCTGAAGCGTGACACATGTGTTATGTGTCCACGTGTCTTTTCATTTCAACGTTATAGCGTACACGCAACATTAAAAATAATTATTTGCAGTGGAACAGAAATACAATCAATCATTGAAGGAAAAAGTGATAGTCAGGAACACGGGTAAAGAAGATTCATGTAGGGCATATATAACTGAGGAACTGAGCATTACGTCATGTCAAAGATGAAAGCTTCATTTAAAAATTAAAAAATATATAGAAACCCAAGTATATAAAGTACTTCTAAAAGAGAATTAGGAAACAATCAGAATATTATATTAATAACAGAAGCAATCCATCCACTGTACATCTGTGTGTAGATAAATTAATAAACAACATATATAGGTTAAGTACTATCTGTTAAGAAGATAACGGATGAACTACACTTAGGGTCGTTTGTTTCGCGTAAAACTCCGTAATTCGTAAATGACTTACTACCCAGTTACAACTACGGCGTTTGTTTGGACCGTAATTCGTAAAAGACTTACGTAACTCAACTAACACTCACTTGCAACCATGTTACCACTCACTTACAGCCCAGTTACAGTTAATTTTGTGGTCATACAAATTTGTAATATTTTTTTATATTAATATTAAAATTTTTTAATATTTAACTTTTTTAATATTTATTTGCAGTACTAAAACTTTTAAAATTGTAAATAGTTAATTTTGTGGTCAACTTTTTCACTTACGACTTATACATTATGACAACCAAACCAACCGTAAAGTACAATACACTTTCCTACTTTACAATTTTATATTACCAATCAAACACCATAAAATTTACATACATGTAACTCATTTACAATTGTAAAAGACTTTACCAATTACAACTACGAATTACGGTCAGTTACCACAACCAAACAGACCTAAGTCTGTTTGGTTGTCGTAACTGGTCGTAATTCGTAGTTGTAATTGGTAAAGTCTTTTACAATTGTAAATGAGTTACATGTATGTAAATTTTATGGTGTTTGGTTGGTAATATAAAATTGTAAAGTGGGAAAGTGTATTGTACTTTACGGTGTTTGGTTGTCGTAATGTATAAGTCGTAAGTGAAAAAGTTGACCACAAAATTAACTATTTGGTTATTTTAAAAGTTTAATACAGCAAATAAATATTAAAAAAGTTAAATATTAAAATTTTTTAATATTAATATAAAAAAATATTACAAATTTGTATGACCACAAAATAACTGTAACTGGGCTGTAAGTGAGTGGTAACTGGGTTGCAAGTGAGTGTTAGTTGAGTTACGTAAGTCTTTTACGAATTACGGTCCAAACAAACGCCATAGTTGTAACTGGGTACGAATTACGGAATTTTACGCGAAACAAGCGGCCCCTTAAGAGAGATACAAGTGATGACAGCAAGCAACATAATCTCAAATGTTTCCCAGAGAGAATTTTTTTTTTTTTTTGAGAATATTGTGATGAATAAGATGTATATAACAAAATAAGTAACACTGATTAAATAAAGCATAATCAACACAATTATATCAAATGTCCCCCTTTAAGATGACTGTACATCAGAATAACAGCAGTTAGAGTGCAACTTCACTCATAATCTTCAATAATTTAGTACAAAAAAGCATGATTTGTTAGTAATTAGATTACCCGCAGAAAACCAATTCTTAATCTGATAATTTAACAAATATTTTCTTTTCTATGAGAATCAAATGCAATATGCAATGAGAATATCTATTAACTGATTCAAGAGCCATTCACATCAATGGCACTGTTTCCATATAACCTACAATGGGCCTGTTTGGTTAACGGTGAAAGTGAGGAAGTAAGGAAATGAGGAAGTAGTAGTAATTCCCTTTGGGACTTGAGAATTGATTAGTAAGTTTTTCGGTATTTGGATGTTATTGGGAAGTGTGGTTTGAAAAATGTTATGTCTTTTTCGGTATTTGAATGGTAATGTGGAAGTGAAAGTGAAAAAGTTGACCACAAGTTGATCGCAAAATAATATTAAAATAAAAATTAATTAAGAAAAATAAAAAATGTACTGTAATAAGAATGCAAGTGAGATTTACATGATCAAAAAATTAACTATTTTGTGTTACAACTTATTACAAATGAGATTTACATGACCACAAAATTAACTGTAACACTCTGAAAGTGAGGAAATGGTTATATAAAAGAGAAAAGAGAAAAGGAAAAAGGGTTTTCTTATTTTCCTTTTCCGGTGTTTGGATAAATAGAGAAGTGAGCAATTACTATATCTTCCCTTTTCTTACTTTCGCCCACTTCCTTGCAACCAAACACGCAACGAAAACAGAAGGGATAATGGGACATGCTACTTGACCAAACATCCAAAACTCAATACTGAGCACATTGGTACGACTAAAAAGAGACATTATATTATAACTAGAGTTTACGAACTATAGATAAGTACCGCCTCAATAGGCCACAGCTCATATTGACACAGAAGAGAGAGCGTGACCCATGAGCGGAGGGGAGGCTCCAACCCATTATCTACCAAACATTACATTGAACGTCTTTTCTTACTTGATCGTCACAAACTTGTTAGTCCCATGCTTGGCCCAGTATGGCTTTAGGTCAATTGGATTCGATAAATTATAACCTTCTCCTGTCAGGGTCTCCAATACTTTCTTGAAAGCCCCTAGGCTCGTCTTCCTCCCTGCAATCTTCGCCCCTCGTTGTTTCGTGCTCAATGGGAGTGGATACATGGATACGCTCTTTGTGCAGCAAGCCGACTGCCACCCTCCAACTCCCCATCTATTGCACTGCTGTGGATTCCCAGTGCAAGAACAGACTGGAGTTGGGAGCTTCGAGAGGTCCAAATCGATTCCATTGATCAACAATTCCTCACTCTTCTTCCCAGCCCTCCTTTAAGAAATCTCATCCTTTGAGGCAGCAACTTTCCTAGGTTTCTTCAACTTTGGTGACTTGTGAGTCTGTTTGAGGCCTCTTTTTCAGAGGAGCCTCCTCCTTGTCTTCATCCTCATCCGCGGTTGAGACAAATTCATTCTTTGGCTACAGATTGGGCGGTTGAAGCATTTGGGGTGTGGTTTGCAAAGGCAATGAATGCATAACCGGGTTAGGAGGAATGTATGTAGGAACTTGGTGCTATCGCTGTTAGTTTCCCTGTTCCCAAACCAGCCATCCCTAACAAATTCTACTGGGAAGCTGCTGCTGCTCGACAAGGGTGGGCTTCCTCTCCTGATCCATAACTGACGACATGAGCTGCTATCCAAGGTTGTTCTTCAATGGTGATTCACAGTAGGGCCAGTCCCGAATACGCAATGGTCGCAGCCCTCCACCATCATCCATTGATACAGAAGTAGAAATGTCAAACAAAAATAATATTTGTTCTCAAAATCTCTTCAACCATCTACCACATTGCCTCCTCACCCGACCTAGAAAACCCATGCAACCAAATGAAGCATAAATCAGAAGAAAAAAATGATCTAAGCAATGAAACAATACTAAGAAAGTATATCTTTTAACCAAATAAGCAAGAATATATATTATTGACCATGATCAACACATTTACCAATCACCCCACTTTCGTTTTTTGGTCAAAACAAGATAACCCATGTAAGCAAATTTTGGAACAACGGATCAGATCAAGTGAAAAATGGAAGCACAAAATGTAAAAGACCGTTTAGTCAATCACATATGCTGGAATTAGTCGGCAAAGAAACAATATTGTTACCAAATTAAAGGGAGAGGGAGATAAAATCTTGATGGAATAGTTTTTTAACTCATTGACAGAAATAGGACAGAGATCGGAATCCAAAGGAGTAAGAACGCAGTCCAAAAAGCAGCCAGAATAGTGGCCAGCCGAACGCCCAGTTGACTGGCATGCACAACGTGCACAGGTGCAGCTCGGTCGACCCGTTCCGATCGACCGACTAGCATGCCCAACTTTCTATTGGGTTCGTTCGACCGACCGGTTGGCCGACAGGCGAATCTGCTTCTCCTGCTCAGATTCGGACTTCGTTTCTGAAATAGATCGAATCCAATTGTGATTTCCTAAATGCTTGAGACTCTCTGGGCTATAAATAAAGGGGTAAAGCTCTCATGAATTGTATCTCTCAAAAACCTATATTTGATCATTGAATCAATAAGATCTCTCTCCTGAAAATCACCTAGAGGGGGGGTGAATAGGTGATAATGCTAATCAATGCACAATTTAAGATTTATGATGCAACAATCTCACAAAGCAAGAGAATATAGCAATGAAGTAAAGCAAGAATCAAGTGCAAGTAAACCAACGCAAACACACACGAGAATTGTTATCGAGGTTCGAGCACCCAGCTCTACTTCCCCGCCTTCCCCAGAAAGATTCCAACCACTTCCACTATCACAAAGATGTTACAAATCCCCGGAGTACCCAACTCCACAATCTCAAGTACAAGCAATCTCTTAGTAGACAAAAGACCACAAACTCTCTCTTGCAAATTCTCTTCCCTTACAAAGGTCCTTAGAGAACCAATGAGTAGGAATGAAGCTCTTGTGTGCAAGGAGGAAAGAAAAAGAAATTAGAGAGTTCTTGAAAATACTTCAGAAAATGAGAGAGAATTTCAGCACAAAAACCAAGAAACCAAGTCTTTTTGAATGCCTTAAACTTGTGGAAATTTTGATAATTTTTCTAGTAACCATCTCTCCCTAAACACCCCTATTTATAGGAGAGGGCTAGGGTAAGGAGATAAAACATATTTAAGGCTAATCAGAAAGCATTAAAACCAAAACATGTCATTTAAACACACTTAAGTGAGAAAAGGACAAAAATTAAACCTGCTCAGAAACTAGCCGTTACTGTTCAAACGGCTAGCTCGGTCGACCGGCCCGGTCGACCGCTAGTGCAAAAAATAGCCGTTGCAGGCTACGGACGACCGCCCGGTCGACCCAAACAAACAGAGAGCAGAGTCTTGCAGTCAGGCATATCTCGGTCGACCGTCCGGGTCGACCGTGAGACGTGCACACTGATACGTGCAGCTGCCAGAACTCCGGTCGACTCGGCCGGCCGACCGCTTGACCTGACATTGGGTCGGTTGACCCGTGCGGTCGACCGGCTCAGGTCAAAAGCCAAAAACAAAATGGATTTTTGAAGGGGTTTTGAAATCTAACAACATAGTCTTGATTTGAAACAAGTTTAATTACCCAAAATTGAACTTTATAAACGAAAGGCTTTAATTTAAAATAATTTTTTACATATTTATGGGAAATATTTTGGAAATAAGATGTGCGCAAAAACGTGTGTGATAGAGCTTCAAACCTATTCACTATTCTTTAACAAAACTCTAAACTAAAAACAATCTAATAAATTATCTTGAGCAATATTGAAGTCTTGAGCCATGCAATGCCTTGCTAGAGCCTTCTCTTCTATGTTCCTTCCTTGATGTGCAAAAAGCCTTCTTTGCTTTAAGAACCTAGAATTTCTTGCAATAGCTAAGCAATGGCCTCCAAATATGGTACAAACCTGAAACTTATCTTAACAAATTAATTAGTATCATATAGCTCTTATTTGGTTTGTTATCATCAAAACTCTAAACAATTGGAGAGTGTAACCTTATGGGCCAACAATCTCCCCCTTTTTGATGATGACAAAACAAATAGGCTATAAACAAAAATATAGGGAGGAGAAAGCTCCCCCTCAAATTATGCTATATTAAATAAGGAAAAACAATATAATTTGTAATTTGCAAGTAAACATCATGAAACCAAAAACCATGAAAATATAAAACACTTGCAAAACATTTAAACTCAAATTACAAGAATTTATGAAAACACATCAAAAACTAAAAACATGTATAAACTCATATGGAACCAAAACCATATGAACTTATATTTCTATCATAAAAACTCATTCTCCCCCTTTTTGTCATACATCAAAAAGGGTTATGAAAACATTTTTATTCAATAACACAAAACATTAAGTTCACCACAAATGAAGGAAAATCTAGGAAAATCAAGTGGTTTAGTGAAAATATCGGCTAGTTGCAAATCTGTAGAAACATAATCAATATCTATATCTCCTTTCTCAAAATGATCTCTAAGAAAGTGATATCTAATCTCAATGTGCTTGGTCTTACTATGTTGATTTACATTCTTAGTCATGTGTATAGTACTAGTATTATCACAAAATATTTTTATATGGTTATAATGCAAATCATAATCAAGGAGAGTATGTTTCATCCAAAGGACTTGTGCACAACAAGCCCCCGCGGCAACATACTCCGCCTCGGCGGTTGAGAGAGCTACGGAATTTTGTTTCCTAGAGGACCATGAAACAAGACAATTACCAAGAAATTGACATGTCCCACTAGTACTCTTTCTATCTACTCTACAACCCGTATAGTCGGCATCCGAATAACTCATCATTGAGAAATTTCCGGTTTTCGGATACCATAGACCCATTCCAATCGTTCCCTTAATATAACGAATAATGCGTTTTACCGCAATAAGATGAGACTATTTGGGACACGATTGAAATCTAGCATAAAGACACACACTAAACATGATATCCGGCCTACTTGCCGTCAAATACAAAAGACTACCTATCATGCTTCTATACAATTTAATATCAACATTTTTACCTTGGTCATCCTTATCAAGCTTGGTGGTATTGCCATGGGAGTGTTGCAAACTTTTGAGTCTTCAAGTCCAAACCTCTTTACGAGTTCCTTTGCGTATTTGGCTTGACATATGAAGTTCTCATCTTTCAATTGCTTGATTTGGAGTCCAAGAAAGAAATTAAGCTCACCCATTGAGGACATTTCAAACTCACATTGCATAACATTTTCAAATTCCTTGCATAAAAACTCATTAGTAGAACCAAAAATTATATCATCAACATAAATTTGCACAATTAAAATGTCATTATCAACATGCTTAGTGAATAGTGTTGTATCTACTTTGCCTTTAATAAAATCATTTGAAATGAGAAAACTAGAAAGCCTTTCATACCAAGCTCTTGGAGCTTGTTTCAATCCATACAAAGCTTTATCAAGTTTAAAAATAAAATTGGGATGAACATGATCAACAAACCGGGAGGTTGAGCAACATATACTTCTTCATTTATAAAACCATTCAAAAATGCACTTTTCACATCCATTTGAAAAAGTTTAAAATTTTTGAAAGATGCAAAAGCTAGTGTCATCCGTATGGCTTCAAGCCGTGCTACGGGTGCAAAGGTCTCCTCAAAGTCAATTCCCTCAACTTGAGTGTAATCTTGGGCCACTAACCTAGCCTTATTCCTAATCACATTTCCGGACTCATCCATCTTATTTCTAAAGATCCACTTAGTACCAATTATTGGTCTATCGTGGGCCTAGGAACAAGGTGCCAAACTTGGTTGCGCTCAAATTGATTGAGTTCCTCTTGCATGGCTAGCAACCAATATGAGTCCGCCTCGGCTTCGAGGATGCTTTTGGGTTCAAAATGAGAAATGAAAGCAAAGTTACAACATAGGTCATGGAATTTGGAGCGAGTTGTTACCCCTTTAGATGCATCACCTAAGATGAGCTCCTTGGGATGATTTATAGCGTATCTCTAAGCTTTAGGAAGCGGTTGAGAGCTTTCCTCTTTATCCTCTTGAACATCACCAATTGATTCTAGCTTTTCTTCTTGAGCGGGTGAGTCCTTCAAGGATAGTCTCTCTATATCTTCACCTAAAGGGTCAATCTCTACAACATTCTCAACAACCACATTAGATTCTTCAAATTTAACATGCATGGATTCTTCAATGGTAAGTGAAGATCTATTGAATACTCTATAAGCTTTACTAGTTGTAGAATATCCAACAAAGATTGCTTCATAAGTCTTAGCATCAAATTTACCCAAGTTATCTTTAGTGTTCAAAACAAAACACTTGCATCCAAAACTTTGAAATATGCAACATTAGGTTTTCTAGAATGATACATTTCAAAAGATGTTTTGGAAGAATTTTTACATAAATAAATACGATTTGATATATAGCATGCGGTGTTTACGGCCTCGGCCCATAGATATTGAGGGAGGTCATACTCACTTATCATTGTCCTAGCCATCTCTTGAAGTGTTCTATTTTTCTTTTCTACAACTCCATTTTGTTGTGGAGTTCTAGGACAAGACATTTCATGCTTAATTCCCTTTTCATCACAATAAGTCATGAAGAGTTGGTTAACAAACTCACCACCTCTATCACTCCTTATTCTCAAAATCGAAAAACCCTTTCTTTTTCAACTCTTTTTTGAAAATCTTAAAACGAGAAAAAGTTGTTGGCCCAAAGGCCTTCCACCCTAGTTTTGATGATGATTAACTCATGTAGTTATGTTTACTAATAATCTTGTGTTGTTTAAGTTTCAGATCATTAACCAAGATATTAGTTTGTGATTAGCTTCAACAAAGGTGTTTAGAAGCTTTTCATTGTGATTCCGGTGCCAAAGCTTAAAGATCATTCCTTTGCACTCGGTGGATCAAGGTTTGGGAGCTAGTCTACTTGAAGATGAAGATCGTCAAGAAGACTTAGGTATCCTAGTTTAGATAGTGTGTTTAGATCCATTTGTAAAGCTTAGTATAGTTGATATGCTCAAGTGCAAATACACACACGTTTCATGATTTGGATTTTGGTTTTCATGGATAGTAGATCAAAACAAGTTTACTTTATTCCTATGTATATTAGATATGTTCTAGATATACATTCATGCTTTAAACTTGCTAGACAAACTTATTTTGACTATCCTATTCATGTTTGGAAAAATCAAGTTTGATAAAAATACAAGTGTTGGTTTTTGATAAAATTGGCAAGACACAAAAATAAATTGATATGTTGATATATTGTCTTGAAATTTTTATCACTTGTTTATGTTTTCAATATAAAATGGTAAAACAAGTTTAATAGAATTTTCAGAAAAGATAAAAGATTTTTATAAAATATTTTAACTGTTTTGCTGACCCAGAAATCTGTTCCAGGCTTCAACCAGTCGACTACTAAATCTGATCTAGTCGACTTGGGTGAAGTCGGTCGACCGGGACGGTCGACCGACGTGCACAAAATTGTGCACGTTTGGCAGACTTGGGACGGTCGACCGTACGGGTCGACCGGGATGAGAGCTCTGCTCTCTGTTTGTTTGGGTCGACCGGGCCGGTCGACCGCAGTTGCCCAACGGTCATATTCTGACCGTTGGCGGTCGACCCGGGCGGTCGACCGGTCGCCTGTCAGGCTGCCAGCTCAGCCTAACGGCTAGTTTTCTGATGGGCCTATATAAACCCCATCTCTTTAGGATTTTGGCCAAGGTTTTTAGAGACAAAATTTCCAGACTTTCTCTACTGTTTTAAAAGAGTTTTAAAAAGAGTTTTGTGTCAAAAAGATTTATCTTTGTATTGTTTTGGGTTTTTGGAAAATCAAAGAAAACTAGGTTTTGGGATATTGATTTGATCTTTTATTTCTATCATATACAAGAGATTTCCCAAGTATTTTTTCTTTGTTGCTTGTTTCCAAAAACACCTAGTTTTCCACACTTGAGCTATCACCTATCCTATTCTATTAGGATCATTTGTTTTGTGAAAAGAGAAAAGAAAGAGAGATTGAGTTTGTGGTCTTTGGAACCACTTGTTGTAAACACCCTTATTCTTTGTGTATCCCTCTTTGGTAGAGGTGATCGGGTGATTGGTTTACTCCCTCTAGTGAGAGGTAGAGTTTGATTGCAAACGCTCTTCGGTAGAGGTGTTGGTTGTTGTATTGGCTACGGGCCTACCCCTCGGTTATGAGGTGGTTGTTTGAGAGAGGAGTTTGGTACTCCTAGTGTTGTAACAAATCCTCTTCGGTAAAGGTTCCCTCGGTGGGAGATAGTGGATTGGAAATCCTACACCGTGGTGTAGGCGGGGATGTAGAGCAAGGTGCTCGAACCTCGAAACATATCTTGGCCTTTGCGTTTGATCCACTTGTCTCTCTAACTCTCTCTCTCATTTAATTGTGCAAAGCATCATTCATATCATCATACCATATTTGCTTGTGTTGAGCATAATTCATATTGCCATATCATATCTATTTGCTTGTGTTGCTTTGCATATATTCATATTGCCTATTCATCTTATATGCTTGGTTGTTTGTGTGTGCCTCACTTGTACCTAATCAACAAGAGCTTCACATAGCACCTCAACCCATTCAAGGGGAATCAAGAGGAGTTAGTCCAGAGCCCTTCACGGGGAATTCGGCTACACTTGTTGATTGTACTAAGTGTGTTGCAAGATTTGCATTAGCTTCCGCATTTAGCGCACTTAGTTTTCATTTAGTTCTAGATTAGCACTACACCTATTCACCCCCCCTCAAGGTGTTTTTCAAAAGTTTGATCTTTGTGTTCCAAGAAGAAAACTCAAGTGAAACGGGAAAAATCATCAACCAAAACAAATGCATATCTACTACCATTTATACTTTTAGTTTTAGTTTGGTCCAAAAAGATCCATATGAATTAATTCTAAAGGCCTAGTTGACATGATATCCTTGATTGGTTTGAAGGAAGACTTGGTTTGTTTCCCAAGTTGGCACGCACCACAAATGCGGTCTTTCTCAAACTTCAAGTAAGGAATACCCTTCACCAATTCCTTTGAATTAATCCTAGAAAGATGGTCAAAAGATGCATGTCCTAATCTTCTATGCCAAAGCCAAGAATTTTCATCAAAAGCATTCAAGCATTTAGTAGAACATTCCACATTAAGCATGTCAATGATATAAACATTATCATCACGAAAACCGGTAAGAATCAAACATTGGTTTTAACATCAAAAATTTTGCAAGAAGAATCATCAAAAACAACTTTAAGTCCACGATCACAAAATTGACTAATGCTAAGCAAATTATGTTTCAAAACTATCAACAAGTACAACATTTTCTATAGTAGGAGATGAACCAATTTGAATGTTACCTATACCGATGATAGTGCCTTTGGAGTCATCCCCGAAGGTGACGGAGCCACCTTCCTCGTACCTTGATAGGGTTGTAAAGTTATTGATGTCCCACGTCATGTGTCTTGAACAACCACTATCAAGGTACCACCGCTCCCTACGTCTTGGAGCCTTGGTGTGTACCTATATCAAATAATTTAGGACTTGATTTTGGTACCCACATTTTCTTGGGTCCTAAAGGGTTAGTTTCATTAACCCAAACAAGATTATTTGATCTATTTACTTGGTCATAACAAAATTTAGCCAATGTCCATTCTTACCACAATATGTGCATCTATACACTACCATATTTAAAAGCATAGTGAGTGTGTGATTTGTGAGCATGAGAATTGTGAGCATGAAAAGATTTAGCATGAGAAGTGTTATGTGTAGTAGTGAGCATGAGAAATCTTAACATGTGAATCTTTAGCATGAGAGGTGTGCTTTTTAGAAAACATTTCTTCAAGTTTCTTAGTGTTAAAAGCACAATCCTTTAAAGTCTTCTCAAAATCAACAATTCTAGTTTTTAAAGAAGAAATTTTTTTTTCATCAATCTTAGGAAATTTTGCTTTACAAGCAACTTTGTAAGCACTAAATTCATTTTGGGTAGAAATGAGAGTTGAAGAGATTTCATCTTTTTCTCTAGAAACAATAGCAAGTTGATTTTAAGAAAAGCTACTTCTTTTTTCAATTTAGAGCATTCAATCTTTTTATTATCATAAGTTTCTGAAAGTTCAACAAAGGCATGAACAAGAACTTCTTTACTTAATTCATCATCTTCATCATCAAGAGGTTGAGGGGTTACCTTTGGTGTGTTTGCCATGAAACACATATTCGCTATATCCGCCTCTTCCTCGGACTCGCTTTCCGAATCCCAAGTTGCCTTGTACGCTTTCTTTTCTTTCGGTTTCTTTGGCTTGAAGGAGGAGGTCATCTTCTTCTTGAACTCCGGGCAATCCGCCATGATATGTCCGGGCTTTCGGCAATTGTAGCATATAATTCTTCTCTCCTCTTTGCCTTCGAATTTTCTTCGGAAGTTGAGCTTGTTCCTCCGGTACATCCTCTTCACATTTCGCACAAGGAGGGAGAGCTCCTCATCTTCTTCTTCATCTTCTTCATCGTCCTCAAGAGTGGATGAAGACTTGAAGGCTATGGACTTCTTCTTTAGTGAGCGGCCTTTTCTCTTGCTTTCTTTTCCATCTCATGGGTCTTTAAGTTCCCAATGAGACTAATTAGGTCCATCTCATCCTTGTCGTTCAATTCTTTCAAGGTGGTGGCCTTGATCTCCCATGATGTAGGAAGAGCCCGAATCACTTTTCGCACCTTTTGGTCATGGAGATGTCATCACCTAAGGAAGAAAGAGCATTGGTGATTTTAGTAAATCGAGTAATCATACAATCAATAGATTCTTCATCAATCATTTTAAAGGATTCATATTGGGACCTCAAGAGATCTATCTTAGCTCTCTTGACTTGTGAAGTCCCCTCGTGTGTGACCAATAAATGTTGCCAAATCTCATAGGCGGATTGGCAATGAATTACCCGTGTAAGGTCATCCTCATTCAAGGCGGTTAGAAGGAAATTTTGGGCCTTGGAGTTAGCCTCATATTCTCTAAGGTAAAGTCGGTCCATGTGCTCTCATCACTATCGGGTGCTACATAGGGTTTGGTCAAAGACTTTGCAACTAAGCTACCTAATGATTGCAAAAAGATAGTCATCCTAACCTTCCAAATAGGAAAATTAAGTCCATCAAATTTAGGAGGGGTTTTGATGTTGTCGGCCATGTTTACTAGTGATGACAAATGGAATGCAAAAGTTGATTAGCAAATTTTAAGGATCTCTCTATGGATGTTAAGCCAAAACCTAGAGTCCAAGCTCTGATACTAATTGAAAATCACCTAGAGGGGGGTGAATAGGTGATAATGCTAATCAATGCACAATTTAAGATTTATGATGCAACAATCTCACAAAGCAAGAGAATATAGCAATGAAAGTAAAGCAAGAATCAAGTGCAAGTAAACCAAACGCAAACACCGAGAATTGTTATCGAGGTTCGAGCACCCAGCTCTACTTCCCCGCCTTCCCCAGAAGGATTCCAACCACTTCCACTATCACAAAGATGTTACAAATCCACCGGAGTACCCAACTCCACAATCTCAAGTACAAGCAATCTCTTAGTAGTCAAAAGACCACAAACTCTCTGTTGCAAAATTCTCTTCCCTTACAAAGGTCCTTAGAGAATCAATGAGTAGGAATGAAGCTCTTGTGTGCAAGGAGAAAAGAAAAAGAAATTAGAGAGTTCTTGAAAACACTTCAGAAAATGAGAGAGAATTTCAGCACAAAAACCAAGAAACCAAGTCTTTTTGAATGCCTTAAACTTGTGGAAATTTTGATAATTTTTCTAGTAACCAATCTCTCCCTAAACACCCCTTTTTATAGGAGAGGGCTAGGGTAAGGAGATAAAACATATTTAAATCTAATCAGAAAGTATTAAAACCAAAACATGTCATTTAAACACACTTAAGTGAGAAAAGGACAAAAATTAAACCTGCTCAGAAACTAGCCGTTACTGTTCAAACGGTAGCTCGGTCGACCGGCCCGGTCGACCGCTAGTACAAAAAAATAGCCGTTGCAGGCTACGGTCGACCGCCCGGTCGACCCAAACAAACAGAGAGCAGAGTCTTGCAGTCAGGCATATCTCGGTCGACCGTCCGGGTCGACCATGAGACATGCACACTGATACGTGCAGCTGCCAGAACTCCGGTCGACTCGGCCGGCCGACCGGCTTGACCTGACATTGGGTCAGTCGACCCGTGCGGTCGACCGGCTCAGGTCAAAAGCCAAAAACAAAATAGATTTTTGAAGGGGTTTTGAAATCTAACAACATAGTCTTGATTTGAAACAAGTTTAATTACCCAAAATTGAACTTTATAAACGAAAGGCTTTAATTTAAAATAATTTTTTACATATTTATGGGAAATATTTTTGGAAATAAGATGTGCGCAAAAACGTGTGTGATAGAGCTTCAAACCTATTCACTATTCTTTAACAAAACTCTAAACTAAAAACAATCTAATAAATTATCTTGAGCAATCTTAGAGTCTTGAGCCATGCAATGCTTTGCTAGAGCCTTCTCTTCTATGTTCCTTCCTTGATGTGCAAAAAGCCTTCTTTGCTTTAGGAACCTAGAATTTCTTGCAATAGTTAAGCAATGGCCTCCAAATATGGTACAAACCTGAAACTTATCTTAACAAATTAATTAGTACCATATAGCTCTTATTTGGTTTGTTATCATCAAAACTCTAAACAATTGGAGAGTGTAACCTTATGGGCCAACATCTCCTACCCCGAGGACGTAGGTAAATTGTCGAACCTCATTAAATATTTTGTTTGCTTTCTCTCTTGTTATTTGTTCTTATCTTTTGGGTACTTCTCTGCTGCATCTCTCTCTTTTGTTGGGGTTCCTCAATCAGTTATTGTCAAGGCGCATGCAACAAGTGATATCAGAGCATCCTAGGTTCGTCGTGGGATTGTGTGCCAAGAACATTGGTGGCTATTTGACAGAGATCGTGTGTCGATCTCGGTACAACATTGGGACTGTTTGTGGGATCGTGTGTCAATCTCAGAACAATATTTGGTTTGCTCAAGGAATCAAATTTGGTGGAGTAGATCATTTCGGAAGCTCTCCTAGGGTTTCACTTTGAGATAAAGATCCTATTTTTATCTAGTTTTTTGATCTAACTCTGTTTGTTTTTTCACATTATTTTTTGAGAAATATATTGAGAAGATGGCTGGAGATAGTCCATCTATGGTAAAAATCATGAATTCACATCCTTTGAAAATTGATGTGGTGAAGTTTGACGATAAGAGCAACTTTGGAATGTAGAGATGTGAGGTGATGGATGCATTAACGACATCAAACGTCAAAGACACTCTATGGTTGGACAAAAAGCGTGATGCTACTTCTGAAGAAGATTGAAACAAGATGAATCGAATGACATGTGGTTTGATTAGGTCTTATTTGAAATAAGATATCAAGTATCATATGTTATATGAAACATCTGCATGGCAGTTATGGGAGATCCTGGAGAACAAATATCTGACAAAATGCATTGAGTCACGTCTGAAATTGAAGAGGAGGCTTTATCGCTTCCAGATGAAGAGAGGATTCTCCATTAATGAACACATGAACAACTACACAAAACTTCTTACATACTTAGTTAACGTGGATGTCAAGATCGATGAAGAGGATAAGACGGTGATTCTACTGAATTCTCTTCATGACGAAGAGTATGAGAACCTTATTCTAACTTTGATCAATAGTAGATAAACACTTAACTACAGTGAGACTTCGACTGCTCTTGTAAACTATGAAGTAAGGAGGCAAGACAAGTTGTCTTCTTCTGGAAGTACATCAGCAGAGGCATTAACGATAAGTGGTAGGAGTTCCAATCGGAAGGGAAAAGGTGATCGTGGGAGATTAAAGTCCAGGCCAGCTTTCAGAAATATGAAGAATAACCAGTGCGCCTTCTACAAAGAGCTAGGGTACTGGAAGATTGATTATCCAAAGGTTAAAGGTAAGAAGAAAGAGTCAAAAACTGAGGCAAATCTCGCACAGGTGGTCAGTACTTATGCTAGTATTTCACAGGCAGGTGGATCGGACTCATACTCATCAGAATTCTCTTTTTTCATTACTACTCATATCGTTGGTTATTTAGAAGATTCTGAGTGGATGTTAGATATTAGGGCTACATATCATGTATGCTCAAACAGGAATTGATTTTCTAGCTTTAAGAAGCTAGATAGATGTTCCGTTATCATGAGTGATGATCGCCCACGCAACATGGAAGGCATAGATACAGTCCAGATCAAGATGTTTGATGGGATGGTGTGAGAATTGAAGAAAGTGAGGTATGTACCTCAGCTTAAAAGGAATCTTATTTCAGTTGGTGCTTTGAAAACATTGGGTCTTGAGGTAGCTATAAGAAATGATGTTTTCAAGATGACTAAAGACTCAATAGTGGTTTTAAAGGGCGTCCGACGAAATAATCTTTACTACTTGAATAATAGTACAATTATAGGTCAGATGGCGAATTCTACAGATTCAGATGATGATTCAACCAGGCTATGGCATATGAGGCTCAGACATACAGGTGAAAAGTCTTTGCAAGTCTTCAAAGCAAGGTCTATTGAAAGGTGCAAGAACCTGTAAATTAGAGTATTGTGAACATTGCATCATCGGAAAGAAGATCAAGGTGAAATTTGGCACAGCGACTCATTGCATCGAGGGGATTCTGGATTATGTTCATAACGATGTTTGGGGATCTATTAAGACAACATCTATTGGAGGTAACCACTACTTAGTGACTTTTATAAATGATTATTCTAGGCGATGTTGAGTATATCCCATGACGTACAAAGGGAAAGTCCTAAAATTATTTGTGGAGTGGAAGAAGAATATGGAGAAAAACACGGGAAGGAAGATCAAGGTGCTCCGATCAGATAATGGAGGTGAGTATAAGAGTGATCCTTTCCTAAAACTATATCGTAATGAGGGCATAGTAAGGCACTTCACAGTAAGGAAAAACACCGCAACAAAATGGGGTAGCCGAAAGGATGAATAGGACGTTGCTAGAGAAGGTCTGATGTATGTTATCCAATGCTAGATTATCAAAGATTTTTTGGGCTGAGGCTTTGAAATATGCTTGCTATCTCGTTAACATGTTGTCTTCGTTTGTGATAGGAAGTAAAACTCTTCTTAAAGTTTGGTCAGGAAAAAACTGCTCAGAATTATGATTCGCTAAGGATATTTGAGTGTCCGGCCTACTACCATGTTAAGGAAGACAAGTTAGACCAAAGAGCGAAGAAAGGTTGTCCGTAGGATTCAAGAGGAGTAAAAGGCTACAAGTTTTGGGATCCTAAGGACAAAAAGTTTATTCTCAGTAGAGATGTCACATTTGATGAGGCTTCAATATTAAACCCTACAATTTCTCAGTAGGTGGAGATTGAGAATACCAAAAGGGTATCGCAGCAGGTGGAGAGTGATGCTACTCCACCATCTCTAAAAAGATCAGTATCATTGGAGATCATACCTACGGTGATACAGGATAATGATCATGTAGCTGATCAGGATGTTAATGTTGGTGAGAATCAAGGACAGGCTATGGGTGATGTCCATGAATCCATTGCAGTTGGAAGAACCAGAAAAAATTCACAAAAGCCTAACTGGCTCACTACAGATATGGTTATGGCCTATGCTCTCCCAGTCATTGAAGAGGCGATCACATCTACTTATAGAGAAGCCGAAATCAGTTCAGAGTCCAAGATGTGAAAGGATGCCATGGTGAAAAAAATGAGTTCTCTTTACAAGAACGACACTTAGGAACTGACAGAGTTGCCCAAGGGAAAGAAGGCAATTGGTTGTAAGTAAGAATATGCAAAGAAACATGGATCTCTCAAAGATAATATTATACGCTATAAAGCCATATTGACAGCTAAAGGCTATACACAGTGAGAAGGTATTGATTACAATGAGGTATTCTCACCTATTGTAAAGCACTCGTCGATTCAGATTTTGCTGGCATTGGTAGCACAGTTGAGGTGGACCTTGACAGCTCGATGTGAATTTTCTCCATGGAGATCTTGATGAGGACATCTATATGTCTCAACCGAAGGGATTCAAAACTGCAAGAAAGGAGAATATGCTCAAGCTGAAGAAATCGCTGTATGGATTAAAGCAGTCTCCTAAATAATGGTACAACCATTTTGACAGCTTTATAAGAGGTAAAAGGTACACACGCAGTCATTATGACCCATGTGTGTATTACAATAAGCTACCCAGAGGAGAGTACATCTATCTACTATTGTACGTAGATGATATGCTCATGACTTCTAAGAGCAGATCTACAATAGATAAATTGAAGAAAAACTTGTCTTCTGAGCTCGAAATGAAGGATCTTGATAAAGCGAAGAAGGTGTTAGGCATGGAGATTGAGTGAGACTGAAAGAGTGGCAAGGTTATCTTGACACAGAAAGGAGTATTTGAAGAAGGTACTTCAGAGGTTCAACATCAACGGTGATATTAAATCTGTAAATACACCATTGGCTCCTCATTTCAAGTTAAAAGTTACTATGTCTCCTACTACTGTTGAAGAACATGAGTACATGACTCATGTGTCTATGCTAGCGCAATTGGTAATTTAATGTATCTGATGGTGTGTACAAGGCCTGATTTGTCACAAGCTGTCTCGATAATTAGCAGATACATGCATGACAGAGGCTATGAAAGAGGCAATATGGCTTCAAGGGTTACTCGATAACTTGGAGATTGATCAGGATTTATTGAAGATCAACTGTGATAGAATGAGTGTTATTTATTCGGCAAAGAACAAGGTGTATCATGCAAGGACAAAGCACAGTGACGTCGGGTTTCACTTTGTTCGGGAGATTCTTGATGAAGGTGACATTGAGTTACAAAAGATTCACATAAAGGAGAATCCCACCGATATACTTACCAAGGTGATTTCGGGAATGAAATTTATAAATTGTAAAGGTTGCTTCATATCCTTTCAGTTGCTTGAGCTCGATGGAGCTCATTTGGATGAACTACGGATGGTTTGATCCCTTGGGTAAGGTACGTAGGCAGCCACATGATGCAGTCACTTTGAGTCGACATGCACTGTGTTCAGTTCGACTCAGATTTGAGAAATCTTCACAGAGGTGGAGAATTATAGGGAAGAGTTTTTTAACTCATTGGCAGAAATAGTGCAGAGATTAGAATTTAAAAGAGCGAGAAAGCAGTCCAAAAAGCAGTCAGGACAGTGGTCGGCCGTCCGCTCGATCAACGACGTGCACAACGTGCACAGGCGCAGCTCGGTCGACCGCCCGGTCGACCGTAGCAAGGAGAAAGCAAATATCACCTACCCATCTCCCGCATTGCTTTCTATTGACCCATTTCAGCAAATTGAGACATATCTCAGAGAGAAAAAGATGAAAATGTGCTAAAAATGAAGCATTTGAGAACAAAAACAACTATTTCTAAAAACTCTAGCAAAAAATTGAATTTAGCAAAATCAAATGGACGAGTTCAGATTCACCAAAAGACGGAGAAAAGAGAAAATCTAACAAAATTGAATTCTAGATAGGATGGGAGGTGGGATCTTTAAGGAATACCTCTGTCGGGTCCTTCTTCTATTTCTTTAAATTTCTATGAGAATTAGAAAATAAAAAAGGGCGAGAAAAAAGGTGGGTTTTTCTTTTCCATCGATGTGAGAGTGACATAGTACGGGATAAAATAAAGAAAAAGAAAGGGGGGAGAGAGACTTATTGTGGCAAGGAATGTCGGTCTCTAGGGTTCTTTGTCGAGGTTTGATTGGGGCGGGGGCTCTCTCGCTTCCTAGTCCCTATATTGCCTTTTTTTCCTTTTTAGAGAAAGTATATATATTTTAAAAACTTATTAAAATTAAAATAATTTCGATGTCTATTTGTAAATCACCTAGAGAGGGGGTGAATAGGTGATGGCTAATCTAATGGTCACTAAATGCGAAATTAAATACTATTTAATGCAAATTAAAACTTATTAAACTAAACACCAAGTTTAACATAAGAGTGTAGCTGAATTCCCCATGAAGGGCTCTGGACTAACTCCTCAAGATTCCTCTAAATAAGAGTTGAGGTGCCGCATTGGCTCTCTTGGTTGAAAACTAGTGTTAGCAAACAATCCCCAAGCATATAACAATTAAGCACACAATGTATATCAAGCATATAAAGATGAAAGCAATATAAGCATGCAAGATATAAAGACAAAGAGATAGAGAGTGAGCAATCGCAAACACAGGAGATTTGTTTCGAGGTTCGAGCACCCTTACTCTACGTCCCCGCCTTCACACTTGAAGGATTTCCACTATAATCGATCCCACCGGATCACTCGGTGCCGCAACACCTACAAGGCGAGTTCACACTTGAACTCCTTGGACTCTCTAGTCCCGTATACACCGCAAGCCCACAAGCTCGTCGAGGCCGCACCTCAAACACCGAGTTCCCACTAGAACCCGAAACAATGCGAACACACACGTCCGCCTCCTCAAAGCACAAGAAAGAAGTCTTTGGTGATCACAACACTTTGATCACCTAAAAATAATCTCACAAGAACACTCCTATAGGATGAATATGTCAATGGGTTGCTCAAGTGTTTGTAAGAAAAACAAGGATGGAATGTGTGGTGAAAAACTCAAAGAAATCACTTTGAAAACTCTTGATAAACTCTCCTTTTGAATGGAAGTATTTGGCTCAAATACAAGTGGAGAAAACCTCTTAAAGAGTTAGAAAAACTGGTGCAAAACCACTTGAAAAATCTTAGAGAAAACAGTCCCCAAATGCCCCAATTTATAGAGCTAGAAAAACTAGTCGTTGGGAGCCAGATTGGCCTGTCGGTCGATCGCCCGATCGACCGGCCAACGGTCAGAAATCTGACCGTTGTGCCAGCGGTCGACCGGCCGGTCGACCGTGACCCTGGAACAGAGAGCAGAGCTCTCTGCCGGTCGACCGACCCGATCGACCGGGGCCTTTCCAGAGAGCAGAAACTCTCTGCGGTCGACCGGCCCTCCAGCCAGAACTGGCGTGCACGTTTTGTGCACGTCGGTCGACCGTCCCGGTCGACCGACTTCTAGCTCGGTCGACCGGTCCGGTCGACCGGCAGAAGCCAGGTCAGGGATTTTTGGGAAGGAAAACTTGGTCATTTTGGCTCAAATAAAATCCCATAAAATCATGAAAAATCTACAAAAATAGTTTTAACATTATACTTTGATAATCAAACATACTTGAACAAAATCAAGACATGTTACAAACAATTTGAACTATTTTTGTAACTTGAAAAATTTGGCTCAAAACAAAAACTGTATTTTTCCAAATTGGTTTTTTCAAAACTTCTCCAAATACAAAAACAAGATATTTAAACAACTTTTAAAGCATAGAGTGTATGGATATGATCCACTACACATACAAGGTGAAATATCTATGTTTTTGACATTAAGCTCTAAATTTGGTTTTGGTTAAAACATATATACTTGAATTCCAAAAACAAAACCGGTATTTTTCTAAAAGAAAACTCTTTTGTATTTTTCAAAATATAAATTCTTTTATGAAAACACAACTAAATCAAGAGTGTGTGTGTATAAAATATACTTGAGCAATCCACCAACTATTCTATCCTTTACATTTTATCTAAAACAAAATCTTATAAAAACAAACCTAGACACAAGTCTTCATCTTGAAGTCTTCACTTGAAGTCTTCTTCTCCTTCTTGACTTGGTCCAAACTCGATCCAAAGAGCTAGACTCCTCTTGAGCACATGATGTGGTCTTGATGCACAAGCTCTTGAATCAAACTGTGCTAGCTCCAAAACTTGACTTTAAATCCTTGTTGAAGCTATACACCTACTAAGATCTTGATGACAAATCTGAAACTAAATAAACACAAGATCATTAGTACTATAACTACATGAGTTGATCATCATCAAAACTAGAGTGACGGGCCTTTGGGCCAACAATCTCCCCCTTTTTGATGATGACAAAACTCATGAAGTTATATATGCATGGATTAAAGTAAAGCTTCAAGGAAGCTCCCCCTTAACTCATGCATAACAATAAACAAATAAATATGCAATGAAACACATAAACATGTATGCAAATATAACATGCCAAACAAGCATATAAAAACTCATCTTATCTCCTTGTATTTGCAAAACAAAACATATATGCATAAACATAAATCCTTCTCCCCCTTTATGAATAAAGTAAGGAAAACATGCATATATACTAAAATACTTCTCAAATACTTCTCCCCCTTTTTGTCACTCATCAACAAAGAGGTTAAAGTAAAAACAAAATGTTCTCCCCCTTTTTGTCAAAAGCAAAAATCAATAAAGGGGTGACATTAAACAAATCAATAAAGGACATATGCGATATACATTCATGAAGAGGAAGACGCTAAGTTAACTTCCCTACACATATACATTACATGAAAGAGGGATGATGATTGAAGCTTTACCTGCACACAAAATACAAAACTTTAGAACTTCGACATGGAGATGTGCAAGTGCTCAATTCTTACCGCTATAGCAAGTGGCTATGCGGGTCGTGATCCACAAGGAGGGTTTGTGATGGAAGCGTTCAAAGTTTTGTATTGAAATCTTTGTGAAGAAAAATGAAAGTTCTTTGTTTTATGAAATAAAAATGAAAACGAGTTATGTTAAAGTTAGAAAGAAAACGGTAGAATGAGAAAGTGAGAGAATCAGAAAGCGACTATGTAGAAATGAGTTGGAAAAGAAATGATGAAAGATTTGGAAGATGTGGTGTTGGTAATTTAATCTACAAATTACAAGAAAAGAAAGAAAAACTGAAAATGATTACTTACCTTCTTTTGACCAAAGGCTTACCTTGAATCTTTGCTACGATGTTACCTTGAATTGGAGGCAATCAGCGCATAGCCCATAAGAGTTGATTATTGGTCTCTTTCACATTACATCATCAAGACAACTCAAGCATGAAATGATACAGAGAGAGACTCAATTCCATCGTCATGAGCTATCGGTGGCACTCGCAAAGGCAAGGCTCTTTCGATGCTTTTAGACTCACTTGGAAGACAATTTGTACCAAAAGAAGAGTAAAGTAGAAAAGAAGAAGAAGAAGAAAACTAAAACGAAGTACATACAAAGAGAGAATACAGATTTGATTTCATAACGATAAAAGAAAAGAAAGAAACCTTACACCGTTGTCACTCTCAGCTCAAGCTTCATTCTTGTTCTTCTATGAAAGTCTGATCTCCTCTGAATTACATAAATGAAAACTAAAATTACATGAAAAAGAAAAACAAAACCTAAACTAAATGATGAAAAACTAGGCTAAATCCTATCTCTGCATGATCGTCCCATTTTGCTCAGCTGAAACCTGTATTTATAGGCAAAACCCTAATAGGTAAGATCCCGGGAAGATTGGGGGAGCAAACGCTCCCCCAACAGAAATCAAACAGCCGCGAAAACGCGGTTTTTGGCCGCGTTTTCGCGGCCAGGGTGTGGCCAGGTGGCCACACCCTATTGGTGGGTCTCCCTGGTTTTTCCTTCTGCTTTTATCTTCAGTTGATTTTCTCGTTTGAGTCCAGGATTGTGACGAAATGGCCTTTGACTCTTGGTTTTAACCGATCGATTCTGAGAGGATTCTTCTCAATCGATTTTCAATCTCTTGATTTTGCCCTGATTTACTGAGTGCGAATTAATTCTGATTTAATTCAGAATTTGGTGGGCTTTTGGGCTCATTTCTCTTCATCTCCTTAAGGAATGAGTGATCAGCAAAAAGCAAGCACAAGAAAAGTAGAAAGGGAGTGGGTCGAAGTTACTGCTTTTGCGATTCTTCCGTAGTAGCGAAGTGGCTATACGGGTCGTATCCACAAGGAGGGAGAGCGATGGAAGCTTGATGCGGCTTTTATGTTCAAGAAAAGAAAATGTTCTTTGTTTCTAAATAAACAATTGAAAGTGAACCAAGTTGTTTCAAGAATTGTTGGAAAATGTTTTGGTGGTTTGTAGAAGTGGGTTCTTTAGTTGTAAAAATGCATGGCTAACTTTTCTACTAAGTGCTACCACTAATTTCTAACTTTTTGAAGATAGCCTCACGATGGATCATAGGCAAACACAACCCTTGTGCATTGGAACTAATCACGTGGAAATCGAGTGAAAGTTCATCCTAAAACTTGGCCTTACACGGCAAAAACTCGGACATTCCCTTATCAAGATCCTATAGAAGGCGAGAATAAGGGAAGACTCGAGTGCACTATTGGTATCGGCAAAGTTAAAAGGAATTGTCTCTAACTTACGATAACAAGTAAAGTACACAACTCATGATCATCAAAACTCATTAAGCATGAAGTATAAGAAAGTAGATACTTGTAGGTAAATTAGAGTTAGAACCCTCGTCTTAAGATGCCATAGCTCTCATTTGCACAAGGCTTGTTTGGCACTATTGACTCATGCGGGTTATCAAACAAGTGTTAGAAACTAGTGGGTTAGTAGTTAGTTAGCCATGCTAATGAGAAAGTTAGTTAGCCATAAAAAGAAAAGAAACAACAAAGGAAAAGAAGTGGAAAAGAAGAGAGTTACACTACAACAAGAAACAAATAAAGGGAAGAAGTAAAGAGCAACAAGTTTACACTACAACAATGAAGTACAAGCAAATGCAAAGACAAGTAAATGGAAAGAAGGAAGAGAAGTAGTACTTGTATTATCTTGTCACCCTTCAAATACAACTCTTTACACACTCTCTCTCTTTCACTTTAATGGATAAGACCTAAAACTAGAACTAGAAGAAGAACAACAACAACAACTAAAAAAAATCAAACTACACAACTTGCTCTCTGGATCCCCCTCAACTAAAGAACCCAGGAGGGGTTTTATAGGCATCAGGGACGTGGGGTCCAGGGGACAAATCCTGGCCCAAAACGTGGCGCGCCGCGTGCCCACATGGCCGCGGAAACGCGGCATATGCCGCGTTTTCGCGGCAGTACTTTGGCGGCGCGCGCAGCGCCGCCTGCTGCGGCCGCCTGATTGTCCCCCTGTCGGCTGGATTCCCAGTTTCTGGTTTTGTATCTCTGGTTTTGACGAAACCAGCCTCTTAAGTCAATGACTATCTTTTAGGCCTTTTAATCACCAAATAAATAGTGATTTAGATCTTCTTCTTCATTTGCCCACCATGGACCTAGGATCAAGCAAGTAAGGTTTTATTAGTAGAATTTTACATGAAATAAATATGAGAATGTGATGAAAATTATGCAAAATTAGAGACTAATCACACCCCCACACTTATCTTTTTGCTCGTCCCTAGCAAAACAAAAATAAGAAAATTAGTATACCACTTTCGCAGGTGACGCGATTGCATTGAGCATGTGCAACAAGCCTTTAAACCTCTAGGTTTCCCCTAGAGGAGGAGTGTTGTCTCCTGAGGGTTTTCAGCGGATTGCACCCACAAAATCCAGTCAGTAAAGAAGTTAGTTGTTAGGATTTTTTTTTTTTTTGTCATGAAAAAGAACTTTCAATCATCTAAGTAAAAATGACCGAATGATGTAAGAATTAGGTTTAACCCTCATAAGTCCTCTTATACTTTAGCCTTCATAAAAGAAGAAACTATGGTTTTTCTTTAAATTTAGGAAGGATCTTGTACTTCTAACTCATTTTTTTTATTTTGCTTTAGATAGATATGCATATGTGTAAGTGTGAGGTGCTTGGGATTTTTCAACTCAACTTTGAATATCATTTAATTTTATTAATTTTACTTATTATTCTTGGTTCCATTAGGCTTTCTACTTCACTTATGTAACACATATCAAACCGATGACTCCCAAACCAGATGGTCTTAGGGCACCAGGTGGAAAAACACCCTTCAGGTCAAATACGCAAGTGGAGTAGGCCACGAAATCAAGATTTATTTATATATATATATGTTTTTTTTTTTTTGGGCGTGAGTGATCATGCTTCTTGAGGCACAATTATCCAGCCTTTTTTTTTTTATATTTAGAGTTGTGTCTCTAAATCCCAAGCATGTGTGTGTGAGTTATTCATATTCTACTAAGGCTAAATAAACGGTATGCGTTGTTTTCCTTATCCTTTTTAACTCTTTAGTCAAACCAATCTTTCTTATTTATTTAGGAAAAAATAAAGATTCATTAATAAGGTTCCCGTAATTCCTAGAATCTTTTGGTATTTTTATAAAGAGTATGAAATTTCTTTTCAATCTGGAGATTTTTTTTTTGAAAGAAGAAAGAGAAAATAAAAGGAAAAGAAAAAGTGTTAGCACCCCCCCACACCTATCTAATGCATTGTCCTCAATGAATGCAGATGGAAAATGAAAATGCAATAAATAGGGGGAAGAAATGATGTCACCGTCTCCGTGGACTCGGGCCGGCCAAGTGCGAATAGGCTAAAGACATGTCAAAAAGAATGTACACGGGGTAAGCATATAAACAATTTTTTTTTGTTTTGTTTTTTTATATATATATATTTTTATTTGTTTGTTGTGGTTAGGTGTATGATGGGGCAAAAAGAGTCAGCACACTCTCCTCTGGAGTCATAGGCTCAGTGGTCAAGAAGGGCTTCAGTTTTTGCCCATTCACTTTAAATTCATGTTGTTTTTAGGATCTGCAATAAGTACAGCACCGTGTGGGGAAACAGTGCGCACAATGAATGGTCCCGACCAACGAGTTTTCAGCTTCCCCGCGAAAATATGAAGCCTAGAGTTATACAGCATAACCCTATCTCCCGGTGCAAAGTTTTTCCGGGTTATGATTTGGTCATGAAAAAGTTTAGTTCTGCTCTTGGTGATTCGTGCATTCTCATAAGCTTCATTCCGTATCTCCTCTAATTCTGAAATCTGCAGTTTCCTAAGTTCACCGGCCTTGGTCAGGTCAAAGTTGAGTTGCTTAATTGCCTAGAGGGCCCGGTATTCTAACTCTACTGGCAGAGGACAGGCTTTTCCAAACACGATTCTGTAAGGAGACATCCCTAGAACTGTCTTAAAAGCAGTGCGGTAAGCCCACAATGCATCATTGAGATTAACCGACCAATCCTTTCGGTTTTATCCGACAGTCTTTTCCAGAATGAGCTTGAGTTGTCGATTGGTGACTTCTACCTGCCCATTTGTCTGGGGATGGTACGGAGTGGATAACTTGTGATTGATGGAATATTTTCGCATCAGAGCTTCAAAAACTCTGTTGCAGAAATGTGATTCATTATCACTAATTATCGCTCTGGGGGTGCCAAAGCGGGAGAAGATGTTATCTTTGAGAAATTTGACAACCACTTTGTTGTCATTCGTCTTAGTTGGCACAGCTTCTACCCACTTAGAGACATAATCTACAGCAACCAAAATGAATTGGTTACCGAAGGAGTTGGGGAATGGCCCCATGAAATCGATATCCCAAACATCAAAAATTTCAACTTCAAGGATCGGGTTCAGGGGCATCATGTCTCTTCTAGAAATTTTCCCGATCTTCTGACAGTTTGCACATGACTTGCAAAAATGATATGAGTCTTTGAACAAAGTGGGCCAGTAGAACCCACTTTGTAGAACCTTCTCTGCAGTCTTGTGGGGACCGAAGTATCCTCCGCATGCAAGGTCATGGCAAAAGCTGAGCACACTCCTCTGTTCCTCCTCGGGTATGCATCGTCTAATTATTTGGTCGGGACAATAATTAAAAAGATACGATTCTTCCCAGAAGAAGTACCGTACTTGGGCAAAGAAGCGGTCTTGGTCTTGCTTTGTCCAGTCAGCGGGTAATTGTCCCGTGGCCAGGTAATTAACGATGTCCGCATACAAGGGTTCCTTAAGAATGGCTAGGATGTGCTCGTCTGGGAAATCCTCATTGATCGGAGCTTGGATGGTTGGTGCATTCGGAATTCGTGAGAGATGATCAGCAACCACATTTTCTATACCTCTTTTATCCCAGATTTCTAAGTCAAACTCTTGAAGCAAAAGGATCCACCGAATCAGTCGGGCTTTTGCTTCCTTCTTGGTCATGAGGTATTTCAGAGCCCAGTGATCCGTAAAAATCACCGTTTTTGATCCTAACAAGTAGGGCCGGAATTTTTCTAACGCAAAGACAACGACCAAGAATTCCTTCTCATTCGTTGTATAGTTCTGTTGGGCGTCATTCAAGGTCCTACTCGAATAGTAAATCACGTGCTGCCCATGACTTGAAACATTCATCGTTGAAATCAAAGGGCACGTCCTTAGCGAGCAGGTTGGTTAAGGGCCTCGCGATTTTGCTAAAGTCCTTAATGAACCGTCGGTAGAACCCAGCATGCCCTAAAAAGGATCTAATATCCTTGATGCTTTTGGGTGGTGGAAGCTTAGCAATCACTTCTACCTTAGCCTTATCCACTTCTATGCCTCTCCTCGAAATCTCATGGCCCAAGACAATCCCCTGTCTCACCATAAAGTGACATTTTTCTCAGTTTAGAGTTAGGTTCTTCTCAATGCATCTTTGTAGCACTAACTCTAAGTGATGAAGACACTGATCAAATGAATCTCCGTAGATGGAGAAGTCATCCATGAAAATCTCAAGAAAACGTTCCACCATGTCAGAGAACAAACTAAGCATGCACCGTTGGAACGTTGCGGGAGCATTGCACAATCCAAAAGGCATGCGCCGATAAGCAAAGGTTCCGAACGGGCAGGTGAACGTCGTCTTTTCCTGGTCTTCTGCAGCAATGGGGATTTGATTGTATCCCGAGTACCCATCTAGAAAGCAGTAGTACTCATGTCCAGCCAAACGCTCAAGCATTTGGTCGATGAAAGGTAGCGGAAAGTGGTCTTTACGGGTAGCAGCATTCAACTTCCTATAGTCGATACAAACACGAACCTTGGTAGGCAGTCTTGTTTGTACCAACTCTTTTTCCTCATTTTCTACCACAGTAAAGCCAGCCTTCTTTGGGACCGCATGAACAGGGCTAACCCATTGGCTATCAGAAATGGGATAAATGATCCCATTATCTAATAGTTTCAGAATTTCAGCCTTCACTGCCTCTTACATGAGAGGGTTAAGCCTGCGTTGTGGGTCCCTCCTAGGGGTTGCTTCATCAACTAAATGGATTCTATGTTGCACTATGGCTGGGCTTATTCCCTTGATGTCCTTCATCGTCCATCCAATGGCTTCCCTATGTCTTTCTAGAATAGATATTAAGCTGTCCTCTTGTTGCTCAGTCAGGTGGGTGTTGGCCCAAGGTTACAATCACCCATGATTAGTGTGTTTTGATGATTACAAAACATATTAGTTATTTGTACTAATATTGTTTATTGGTTAAGTATGTTTCAGGGATCTAACTCATCTAGAAGGTTTATTCCCTATAAGCAAAATGTTTTGGACTCAAGTCAACTCAAATTGGGCTCAAGAATCAAGTGTTGAAGACCTTATGGTGAAAAGCCCTCTTGAAGCACTTTTAGTACTTAGAACCAATGTAAGAATTAGATTGTTAAAGTTTGAGTTTTGGAAATTGGCTCTAGGATACACACACACGTTTTTGTATTCAAGTTTTCATGGTCAAAATTTATGTTTCATGCCTTAGTATATATATACATGACCCTAAGTTTTACAAATATAGATATCATGTTTAGATCATGTATGTATACCCTTTCCAGCATGTTACATAGCTTTCCCTGCTTCAAAACAATTTTTACAAAATTTCCAAGTTCAAAATCCTGCTGTTTTTCCTGTTTCAGGATGACCGGCCGACCGGCACGGTCGACCGGCGCCAGTGCCAGGACGTGCACATTTGTGCACGTCTGTCGGCCGACCGCCCGGGTCGACCGACTGTAAGCAGTTGCTCTCAGGTTTTCTGGGTCGACCGCCCCGGTCGACCGCCCGAAGAGAACTATGTTTTCTTTTTTGGACGGTCGACCTGAGCCAACGGCTCTTTGCCAGCTGAGCTGGCGGTCGACCGGCCCCGTCGACCGCCAAGCCTGCAACAGCCCAACGGCTCTTTCCTCTTTTGTGCAATTCTGAAATCTGTTTTTCAGACTGCTTTTTGGCAGACTTTTTCAGGGTTTTCCAGGTCTTTTTCAGAGCAAATAAGGACTAAATAAATTGTTTTAAACCTATTTCTCTCCCTATAAATAGAGGAGAAGACTATCTTACAAAATAACCAAGAAAAATCCTCAAGTTTTAAAAGTTTTCAAAGAGAAAAGAAAAGTGTTTAAGCTCTCCATTTCCAACTCTTTCTTGAGCTAGTTTTCAGTTGTGTTCCCTAGCAAAAATCATCTCAACAACTGAGTTTTTCTCACTACACTTCATAGAGCCAAAAATCCCTAACTCATTCTATAGTGAAGTTGTAAAAAGAGTGAGAGTGTTGTAAAAGAGTTTGCTGATCTTGTTGTGATCACTCTTGTTCTTGTGATCTTCTTGTTCTTGTGGAGACACCTCTTCGGTAGAGGTTATTGTACTTGGTGGAGCTCGGTGCTCGGGTCTTCGGTAGACCATTGTAATCGTCCTCGGTGGATAGTGGAAACCCTTAACGGAGGTGAAGGCGGGGAGTAGAGCGGTGGCTCGAACCTCGAAACAAACATCTTGTGTTTGCGATTGCCTTGTGTCCATTCTTGCTTTAAATTTCTCTTGCACTCTATTGCTTTCAATTACTTGCTTGAGATCTAGTTTTATTTCCTTGTGTTATTGCTTGTGATACTTGTGATATATCTTGTGTGCATTTCATCATTGCATTTTATTCATACTTTGTTCGATCAATTCTCATACAACAAGGTTGCATTGCGCACCTCTAACCCATTCAAGGGGAATTGGGAGGAAGGAGTTCAGAACCTCTCACGGGGTATTCGGCTCTTAGTCTTGTTTTGAGAGATCGTTGCATCATTCATCCATCTTAGTTTTAAAAAAATTGTTAGATTAGCAATTATACCTATTCACCCCCCCTCTAGGTGTTTTTCAATTGGTATCAGAGCTTGGACTCTAGGCTCTTGGTTTAACAACCTTAGAGAGATCCTAATTTTGCTAATCATTTCATTCATACTCACTTAGTAAAAATGGCCGATGGAATTAAAACCCCTCCTAAGTTTGATGGACTTAACTTTCCCATATGGAAGGTTAAGATGACCGTTTTCTTGCAATCTCTAGGAAGTCGAGTTGCAAAGGCCGTGACCAAACCCTTTAGTGCACCCCCCGGTGATGAATCTACTTGGTCCGAAATTGAGACTAAGGAATTTGATGCCAATGTTAGGGCTCACTATGCACTACTTCAAGCCCTTAATGATGATGACATAGCTAGAGTTATTCATTGCAAGTCCGCATATGAAATTTGGACACATTTGCTAGTTACACATGAAGGGACCTCACAAGTGAAGAGGGCTAAGATAGACCTTCTTCGGTCCCAATATGAAAACTTTTGCATGCAAGAAAATGAAACCATAGATGATATGGTTACAAAATTTATCAAGATTACTAATGAACTTTCTTCTCTAGGTGATGGCATTGATAATGATCAAAGAGTTAGAAAGATCATCCGGACTCTTCCTCCTTCATGGGAAGTAAAAGCAACAACCTTGAAGGAACTCAATGACAAGGAGGAGATGGAGCTAATAGGTCTCATTGGGAACCTCAAAACCCATGAGATGGAAAGAAAGGCAAGGGAAGATATGGCTCCTTCCAAGAAAAAGACTATAGCCTTCAAAAGCCAATCCACACACTCCGACGAAGACGATGAAGAAGAAGATGACGAAGAGCTCTCACTTCTTGTGAAGAACGTCCGGAGGATGTACAACAAGGCTAAATTTCAAGGAAGAAGGAGATGGCAAGGAGGCAAAGAAGAAAGAAAGATAATTTGCTTCAATTGCCAAAGACCGGGACACATTGTTGCGGAGTGCCCGGATAAAGTGAAGCCCTCCACCTCAAAGAAGCCTTACAAGAAGAAGGCAATGAAAGCTACATGGGATTCCGAGAGCGAATCCGAGGAGGAGATTGATATCGCCAACAAGTGCTTCATGGCAAATGAGAGCACAAGCAAGGTAACCCCTTCCACTTCTTTTAATGATGAACTTTCCATGGATGAATTAGGAGAAGCATTTGTAGAACTTTCACATAACTATGACTCTCTTAAGAAAAAGTATCTAAAAATGAAAAAGGAAAATGAATCTCTTAATCATCAAGTCTTTACTATTTCTAAAGAAAAAGATGAATTACTTTCCACTCTTGTTTCCACCCAAAAAGATTTTGACAAGTATAAGATTTCTTGTAAAGGCAAGTCCCCACAAATTGATTCTAATGAGATTACTATGCTTAAAGAAAGAATAGACTCATTGGGAATTGTTTTAAAAAATTATGAGTTTGATAAGAAGAAGCTAGAGGCCATGTTTCCTAAGAAACAAGCCCCTAAGAAAAATGTTCACCATGCTCATGCTCATGTTCATACCACACAACCTTTACATCGTGGCAAACCCCCAAAGCATGCTCACACTTCACACACACACATCATGCATTCATGTATGGAAGAGTGTTCTCATGTTCACATTGTGGGCGGAAAGAGCACTTAGCCAATTTTTGCTATGATATATTAAGTGCATCTTTTCATAATGTTTTGGTTCGAAACACTAACTTTCAAGGACCCAAGAAAGTTTGGGTACCAAAGTCAACAATTTTGTTAAATAATATAGGTACCTTCCAAAGCCCAACGACGTAGAGGATTGTGGTATCTTGATAGTGGTTGCTCAAGGCACATGACTTGGGACATCAACAACTTTACAACCCTATCAAGATACCATGAAGGTGGCACCGTCACCTTCGGAGATGATGCCAAGGGTAAATCATCGGTATTGGTAATGTAAAACTCGGCACATCCCCTTTAATTGAGAATGTAGTTTTAGTTGATGGACTCAAGCATAACCTCTTGAGTGTTAGTCAACTTTGTGATAAAGGTTTTGATGTTGTTTTTGATAATGTAGCTTGTAAAGTAATTGATAGAATTTCTAATACTTGTGTGTTTTCCGATTTTCGTGAAAGTAATGTTTATATGATAGATATGTCTAATATGTCTTGTAATATTACTTGTTTAAAAGCCCTCAATGATGACTCTTGGTTGTGGCATAGAAGATTAGGCCATATTTCTTTTGACCATATATCTAGGTTAAACACAAAGGAAATGGTGAAAGGTATTCCTTGTTTGAGTTTTGAAAAGGACCGAGTTTGTGACGCATGTCAATTTGGGAAACAAACTAAGTCTTCTTTCAAGTCAATTAAGGATATCATGACATCACGTCCTTTGGAGTTAATCCATATGGATCTATTTGGCCCTACACAAACCAAAAGTCTAAGTGGGAATAGATTTGCATTTGTTTTGGTTGATGACTTTTCACGATTTACTTGGGTTTTCTTTCTTGAACACAAAAATCAAGCCTTTTCATATTTTCAAGCCTTTAAGAAAAGAGTTGAAAAGGAAAAAGATACTTCAATTTTAAGAATAAGAAGTGATAGAGGAGGTGAGTTCATTAACCTACCCTTTACCACTTTTTGTGAAGAACATGGAATTAAGAATGAACTTTCTTGTCCTAGAACTCCACAACAAAATGGAGTAGTTGAACGGAAAAATCGAACTTTACAAGAGATGGCTAGGACAATGCTAAGTGAATATGGTCTACCACATTATTTGTGGGCCGAGGCCGTTAATACATCATGCTATATATCAAATCGTGTTTTCTTGTGTAAAAATACTTCAAAAACTTCTTTTGAAATGTACTTTTCTAGAAAACCAAATGTTTCATATTTCAAGGTTTTTGGATGCAAATGTTTTGTTTTAAATACAAAAGATAATTTAGGAAAATTTGATGCTAGATCTTATGAGGCTATTTTTGTTGGTTATTCTAGCACTAGCAAGGCTTATAGAATCTTCAATAGATCATCTTTGACTATTGGGGAATCTATACATGTTAAGTTTGAAGAATCTAACTTGTTTGTTAAGAATGTTGTAGAAATAGATGCATTGGATGAAGGATTGGAGAAAGTGACCTTGGAAGATACACCTACTATGAGAGACAAGCCAAAGGATGATGAAGGAAGTGAAGCTAAAGTAGAAGAGGCTCAAGGACATGAAATTCAATCAATTGACGTGGAGCCTACTCAACAACTTCCAAAGGGTTGGAGATACAATCCTCATCATCCCAAGGACCTCGTCATAGGTGAAGTATCTAAAGGGGTAACCACTCGCTCTAAACTTCATGATTATTGTGGTCATTATGCATTTATTTCTCATGTTGAACCCAAGAACGTCCTCGAAGCCGAGGCCGATTCATATCGGTTGCTAGCTATGCAAGAGGAACTCAATCAATTTGAGCGCAACCAAGTTTGGCACCTTGTTCCTAGGCCCCACGATAGACCAATAATTGGTACTAAGTGGATCTTTAAGAACAAGTTGGATGAATCGGGTAACGCTGTTAGGAATAAAGCTAGGTTAGTTGCCCAAGGTTACACTCAAATCGAAGGAATCAATTTTGAAGAAACCTTTGCACCCGTAACACGGCTTGAAGCCATACGGATGACACTAGCATTTGCCTCATATAAAGATTTTAAATTGTTTCAAATGGATGTTAAAAGTGCTTTTCTAAATGGTTTTATTGAAGAGGAGGTGTATGTTGAACAACCCCCCGGGTTTGTTGATCCTACACATCCGGATTTCGTGTTTAAATTAGATAAAGCTCTTTATGGTTTAAAACAAGCCCCTAGGGCTTGGTATAAAAGACTTTCTTCATTTTTAATTTCAAATGGTTTTAAGAAAGGTAAAATTGACACAACTTTGTTTACAAAACATGTAGAAAAGGATATTCTTATTGTGCAAATTTATGTTGATGACATTATTTTTGGTTCTACTAATGAATTTCTTTGCCAAGCTTTTGAATCATGCATGAAGGAAGAATTTGAAATGTCTATGATGGGGGAACTCAACTATTTCCTTGGACTCCAAATCAAGCAAAGGAAAGATGGGATCTTTATCAATCAAGCCAAGTACACAATGGAATTAATCAAAAGGTTCGGGCTTGAAGGATCTAAAGTAAGCAAAACTCCCATGGCAACAACTACCAAGCTTGACAAGGATGAACAAGGTAAAAGTGTAGACATTAAACTTTATCGTAGCATGATTGGTAGTTTATTGTATTTGACGGCTAGTAAGCCGGATATTATGTTTTCCGTTTGTCTTTGTGCACGTTTTCAATCTTATCCTAAAGAATCTCATATAATTGCGGTTAAACGCATAATTAGATACCTTAAGGGCACTATTGAAATGGGTTTGTGGTATCCGAAAATCGGCCAATTTTCAATGACGAGTTTTTCGGATGCCGACTATGCGGGTTGTAGGGTAGATAGGAAGAGCACAAGTGGAACATGTCAATTCTTAGGTAATTGTCTTATATCTTGGTCTTCCAAAAAGCAAAATTCGGTAGCCCTTTCAACCGCCGAGGCGGAGCATGTTGCAGCCGGAGCTTGTTGTGCACAAGTTCTTTGGGTGAAACATACTCTCCTCGACTATGATTTACACTTTGATCATATTAAAATATTTTGTGATAATACTAGTACTATTCACATGACAAAGAATGCAAATCAACATAGTAAAACCAAACACATTGACATTAGGTATCACTTTCTTAGAGATCATTATGAGAAAGGTGATATTGATATAGACTATGTTTCTACCGATTTTCAACTTGCCGATATTTTTACTAAACCATTAGATTATGCTAGATTCTCTTTTATTTGTGGTGAGTTGAATGTTTGCATTATGGATTCTTAAAGAAATTTTTTTTTTGTTTTGTTTAACCCTTTTTGATGTATGACAAAAAGGGGGAGAAAAAGTATAAGTTTGTTTGGTATAAGTTTGTTTGTTGTTGTTTTGTTTGTTTATGGTGTATTTGAGTTTTTGGTGTATTTTGATGTGTTTTGTTTGTGGTGTATTTTGATGTATTTGAGTTTTTGACAAAACTATTGTGTTTTCAATGCTTCATGTATCTTACTCATTGTCATTCTTTATATATAGCATTATTTGAGGGGGAGCTTTCCAAGCTCTTCTTTCATGTTTGTTTAAATAACCTATATGTTTTGTCATCAACAAAAAGGGGGAGATTGTTGGCCCAAGGTTACAATCACCCATGTTTAGTGTGTTTTTGATGATTACAAAACATATTAGTTATTTGTACTAATATTGTTTATTAGTTAAGTATGTTTCAGGGATCTAACTCATCTAGAAGGTTTATTCCCTATAAGCAAAATGTTTTGGACTCAAGTCAACTCAAATTGGGCTCAAAAATCAAGTGTTAAAGACCTTATGGTGAAAAGCCCTCTTGAAGCACTTGTAGTACTTAGAACCAATGTAAGAATTAGATTGTTAAAGTTTGAGTTTTGGAAATTGGCTCTAGGATACACACACACGTTTTTGTATTCAAGTTTTCATGGTCAAAATTTATGTTTCATGCCTTAGTATATATATACATGACCCTAAGTTTTACAAATATAGATATCATGTTTAGATCATGTATGTATACCCTTTCCAGCATGTTACTTAGCTTTCCCTGCTTCAAAACAATTTTTACAAAATTTCCAAGTTCAAAATCCTACTGTTTTTCCTGTTTCAGGCTGACCGGCCGACCGGCACGATCGACGGCGCCAGTGCCAAGACGTGCACATTTGTGCACGTCTGTCGGCCGACTGCCCGGGTCGACCGACTGTAAGCAGTTGCTCTCGGGTTTTCTGGGTCGACCGCCCCGGTCGACCGCCCGAAGAGAACTATGTTTTCTTTTTTGACAGTCGACCCGACCGGTCGACCCGAGCCAACGGCTCTTTACCAGCTGAGCTGGCGGTCGACCGGCCCGGTCGACCGCCAAGCCTGCAACAGCCCAACGGCTCTTTCCTCTTTTGTGCAATTCTGAAATCTGTTTTTCAGACTGCTTTTTGGCAGACTTTTTCAGGGTTTTCCAGGTCTTTTTCAGAGCAAATAAGGACTAAATAAATTGTTTTAAACCTATTTCTCTCCCTATAAATAGAGGAGAAGACTATCTTACAAAATAACCAAGAAAAATCCTCAAGTTTTAAAAGTTTTCAAAGAGAAAAGAAAAGTGTTTAAGCTCTCCATTTCCAACTCTTTCTTGAGCTAGTTTTCAGTTGTGTTCCCTAGCAAAAATCATCTCTGCAACTGAGTTTTTCTCACTACACTTCATAGAGCCAAAAATCCCTAACTCATTCTATAGTGAAGTTGTAAAAAGAGTGAGAGTGTTGTAAAAGAGTTTGCTGATCTTGTTGTGATCACTCTTGTTCTTGTGATCTTCTTGTTCTTGTGGAGACACCTCTTCGGTAGAGGTTATTGTACTTGGTGGAGCTCGGTGCTCGGGTCTTCGGTAGACCAATGTAATCGTCCTCAGTGGATAGTGGAAACCCTTCACGGAGGTGAAGGCGGGGAGTAGAGCGGTGGCTCGAACCTCGAAACAAACATCTTGTGTTTGCGATTGCCTTGTGTCCATTCTTGCTTTAAATTTCTCTTGCACTCTATTGCTTTCAATTACTTGCTTGAGATCTAGTTTTATTTCCTTGTGTTATTGCTTGTGATACTTGTGAAATATCTTGTGTGCATTTCATCATTGCATTTTATTCATACTTTGTTCGATCAATTCTCATACAACAAGGTTGCATTGCGCACCTCTAACCCATTCAAGGGGAATTGGGAGGAAGGAGTTCCTCTCACGGGGTATTCAGCTCTTAGTCTTATTTTGAGAGATCGTTGCATCATTCATCCATCTTAGTTTTAAAAAGATTGTTAGATTAGTAATTACACCTATTCACCCCCCCTCTAGGTGTTTTTCAATTGGTATCAGAGCTTGGACTCTAGGCTCTTGGCTTAACAACCTTAGAGAGATCCTAATTTTGCTAATCATTTCATTCATACTCACTTAGTAAAAATGGCCGATGGAATTAAAATCCCTCCTAAGTTTGATGGACTTAACTTTCCCATATGGAAGGTTAAGATGACCGTTTTCTTGCAATCTCTAGGAAGTCGAGTTGCAAAGGCCGTGACCAAACCCTTTAGTGCACCCCCCGTGATGAATCTACTTGGTCCGAAATTGAGACTAAGGAATTTGATGCCAATGTTAGGGCTCACTATGCACTACTTCAAGCCCTTAATGATGATGACATAGCTAGAGTTATTCATTGCAAGTCCGCATATGAAATTTGGACACATTTGCTAGTTACACATGAAGGGACCTCACAAGTGAAGAGGGCTAAGATAGACCTTCTTCGGTCCCAATATGAAAACTTTTGCATGCAAGAAAATGAAACCATAGATGATATGGTTAGAAAATTTACCAAGATTACTAATGGACTTTCTTCTCTAGGTGATGGCATTGATAATGATCAAAGAGTTAGAAAGATCATCCGGCTCTTCCTCCTTCATGGGAAGTAATAGCAACAACCTTGAAGGAACTCAATGACAAGGAGGAGATGGAGCTAATAGGTCTCATTGGGAACCTCAAAACCCATGAGATGGAAAGAAAGGCAAGGGAAGATATGGCTCCTTCCAAGAAAAAGACTATAGCCTTCAAAAGCCAATCCACACACTCCGACGAAGACGATGAAGAAGAAGATGACGAAGAGCTCTCACTTCTTATGAAGAACGTCCGGAGGATGTACAACAAGGCTAAATTTCAAGGAAGAAGGAGATGGCAAGGAGGCAAAGAAGAAAGAAAGATAATTTGCTTCAATTGCCAAAGACCGGGACACATTGTTGCGGAGTGCCCGGATAAAGTGAAGCCCTCCACCTCAAAGAAGCCTTACAAGAAGAAGGCAATGAAAGCTACATGGGATTCCGAGAGCGAATCTGAGGAGGAGATTGATACCGCCAACATGTGCTTCATGGCAAATGAGAGCACAAGCAAGGTAACCCCTTCCACTTCTCTTAATGATGAACTTTCCATGGATGAATTAGGAGAAGCATTTGTAGAACTTTCACATAACTATGACTCTCTTAAGAAAAAGTATCTAAAAATGAAAAAGGAAAATGAATCTCTTAATCATCAAGTCTTTACTATTTCTAAAGAAAAAGATGAATTACTTTCCACTCTTGTTTCCACCCAAAAAGATTTTGACAAGTATAAGATTTCTTGTAAAGGCAAGTCTCCACAAATTGATTCTAATGAGATTACTATGCTTAAAGAAAGAATAGACTCATTGGGAATTATTTTAAAAAATTGTGAGTTTGATAAGAATAAGCTAGAGGCCATGTTTCCTAAGAAACAAGCCCCTAAGAAAAATGTTCACCATGCTCATGCTCATGTTCATACCACACAACCTTTACATCGTGGCAAACCCCCAAAGCATGCTCACACTTCACACACACATCATGCATTCATGTATGGAAGAGTGTTCTCATGTTCACATTGTGGGCGGAAAGGGCACTTAGCCAATTTTTGCTATGATAGACTAAGTGCATCTTTTCATAATGTTTGGGTTCGAAACACTAACTTTCAAGGACCCAAGAAAGTTTGGTACCAAAGTCAACAATTTTGTTAAATAATATAGGTACCTTCCAAAGCCCAACGACGTAGAGGATTGTGGTATCTTGATAGTGGTCGCTCAAGGCACATGACTTGGGACATCAACAACTTTGCAACCCTATCAAGATACCATGAAGGTGGCACCGTCACCTTCGGAGATGATGCCAAGGGTAAAATCATCGGTATTGGTAATGTAAAACTCGGCACATCCCCTTTAATTGAGAATGTAGTTTTAGTTGATGGACTCAAGCATAACCTCTTGAGTGTTAGTCAACTTTGTGATAAAGGTTTTGATGTTGTTTTTGATAATGTAGCTTGTAAAGTAATTGATAGAATTTCTAATACTTGTGTGTTTTTCGGTTTTCGTGAAAGTAATGTTTATATGATAGATATGTCTAATATGTCTTGTAATATTACTTGTTTAAAAGCCCTCAATGATGACTCTGGTTGTGGCATAGAAGATTAGGCCATATTTCTTTTGACCATATATCTAGGTTAAACACAAAGGAAATGGTGAAAGGTATTCCTTGTTTGAGTTTTGAAAAGGACCGAGTTTGTGACGCATGTCAATTTGGAAACAAACTAAGTCTTCTTTCAAGTCAATTAAGGATATCATGACATCACGTCCTTTGGAGTTAATCCATATGGATCTATTTGGTCCTACACAAACCAAAAGTCTAAGTGGGAATAGATTTGCATTTGTTTTGGTTGATGACTTTTCACGATTTACTTGGGTTTTCTTTCTTGAACACAAAAATCAAGCCTTTTCATATTTTCAAGCCTTTAAGAAAAGAGTTGAAAAGGAAAAAAGATACTTCAATTTTAAGAATAAGAAGTGATAGAGGAGGTGTGTTCATTAACCTACCCTTTACCACTTTTTGTGAAGAACATGGAATTAAGAATGAACTTTCTTGTCCTAGAACTCCACAACAAAATGGAGTAGTTGAACGGAAAAATCGAACTTTACAAGAGATGGCTAGGACAATGCTAAGTGAATATGGTCTACCACATTATTTGTGGCCGAGGCCGTTAATACATCATGTTATATATCAAATCGTGTTTTCTTGTGTAAAAATACTTCAAAAACTTCTTTTGAAATGTACTTTTCTAGAAAACCAAATGTTTCATATTTCAAGGTTTTTGGATGCAAATGTTTTGTTTTAAATACAAAAGATAATTTAGGAAAATTTGATGCTAGATCTTATGAGGCTATTTTTGTTGGTTATTCTAGCACTAGCAAGGCTTATAGAATCTTCAATAGATCATCTTTGACTATTGAGGAATCTATACATGTTAAGTTTGAAGAATCTAACTTGTTTGTTAAGAATGTTGTAGAAATAGATGCATTGGATGAAGGATTGGAGAAAGTGACCTTGGAAGATACACCTACTATGGGAGACAAGCCAAAGGATGATGAAGGAAGTGAAGCTAAAGTAGAAGAGGCTCAAGGACATGAAATTCAATCAATTGACGTGGAGCCTACTCAACAACTTCCAAAGGGTTGGAGATACAATCCTCATCATCCCAAGGACCTCGTCATAGGTGAAGTATCTAAAGGGGTAACCATTCGCTCTAAACTTCATGATTATTGTGGTCATTATGCATTTATTTCTCATGTTGAACCCAAGAACGTCCTCGAAGCTGAGGCCGATTCATATTGGTTGCTAGCTATGCAAGAGGAACTCAATCAATTTGAGCGCAACCAAGTTTGGCACCTTGTTCCTAGGCCCCACGATAGACCAGCAATTGGTACTAAGTGGATCTTTAAGAACAAGTTGGATGAATCGGGTAACGTTGTTAGGAATAAAGCTAGGTTAGTTGCCCAAGGTTACACTCAAATCGAAGGAATCAATTTTGAAGAAACCTTTGCACCCGTAGCACGGCTTGAAGCCATACGGATGACACTAGCATTTGCCTTATATAAAGATTTTAAATTGTTTCAAATGGATGTTAAAAGTGCTTTTCTAAATGGTTTTATTGAAGAGGAGGTGTATGTTGAACAACCCCCCGGGTTTGTTGATCCTACACATCCGGATTTCGTGTTTAAATTAGATAAAGCTCTTTATGGTTTAAAACAAGCCCCTAGGGCTTGGTATGAAAGAATTTCTTAATTTTTAATTTCAAATGGTTTTAAGAAAGGTAAAATTGACACAACTTTGTTTACAAAACATGTAGAAAAGGATATTCTTATTGTGCAAATTTATGTTGATGACATTATTTTTGGTTCTACTAATGAATCTCTTTGCCAAGCTTTTGAATCATGCATGAAGGAAGAATTTGAAATGTCTATGATGGGGGAACTCAACTATTTCCTTAGACTCCAAATCAAGCAAAGGAAGGATGGGATCTTTATCAATCAAGCCAAGTACACAAAGGAATTAATTAAAAGGTTCGGGCTTGAAGGATCTAAAGTAAGGAAAACTCCCATGGCAACAACTACCAAGCTTGACAAGGATGAACAAGGTAAAAGTGTAGACATTAAACTTTATCGTAGCATGATTGGTAGTTTATTGTATTTGACGGCTAGTAGGCCGGATATTATGTTTTTCGTTTGTCTTTGTGCACGTTTTCAATCTTATCCTAAAGAATCTCATATAATTGCGGTTAAACGCATAATTGATACCTTAAGGGCACTATTGAAATGGGTTTGTGGTATCCGAAAACCGGCCAATTTTCAATGACGAGTTTTTCGGATGCCGACTATGCGGGTTGTAGGGTAGATAGGAAGAGCACAAGTGGAACATGTCAATTCTTAGGTAATTGTCTTGTATCTTGGTCTTCCAAAAAGCAAAATTCGGTAGCCCTTTCAACCGCCGAGGCGGAGTATGTTGCAGCCGGAGCTTGTTGTGCACAAGTTCTTTGGATGAAACATACTCTCCTCGACTATGATTTACACTTTGATCATGTTAAAATATTTTGTGATAATACTAGTACTATTCACATGACAAAGAATGCAAATCAACATAGTAAAACCAAACACATTGACATTAGGTATCACTTTCTTAGAGATCATTATGAGAAAGGTGATATTGATATAGACTATGTTTCTACCGATTTTCAACTTGCCGATATTTTTACTAAACCATTAGATTATGCTAGATTCTCTTTATTTGTGGTGAGTTGAATGTTTGCATTATGGATTCTTAAAGAAATTTTTTTTTTGTTTTGTTTAACCCTTTTTGATGTATGACAAAAAGGGGGAGAAAAAGTATAAGTTTGTTTGGTATAAGTTTGTTTGTTGTTGTTTTTGTTTGTTTATAGTGTATTTGAGTTTTTGGTGTATTTTGATGTGTTTTGTTTATGGTGTATTTTGATGTATTTGAGTTTTTGACAAAACTATTGTGTTTTCAATGCTTCATGTATCTTACTCATTGTCATTCTTTATACATAGCATTATTTGAGGGGGAGCTTTCCAAGCTCTTCTTCCATGTTTGTTTAAATAACCTATATGTTTTGTCTTCATCAAAAAGGGGGAGATTGTTGGCCCAAGGTTACAATCACCATGTTTAGTGTGTTTTGATGATTACAAAACATATTAGTTATTTGTACTAATATTGTTTATTGATTAAGTATGTTTCAGGGATCTAATTCATCTAGAAGGTTTATTCCCTATAAGCAAAATGTTTTGGACTCAAGTCAACTCAAATTGGGCTCAAGAATCAAGTGTTGAAGACCTTATGGTGAAAAGCCCTCTTGAAGCACTTGTAATACTTAGAACCAATGTAAGAATTAGATTGTTAAAGTTTGAGTTTTGAAAATTGGCTCTAGGATACATACACACGTTTTTGTATTCAAGTTTTCATGGTCAAAATTTATGTTTCATGCCTTAGTATATATATACATGACCCTAAGTTTTACAAATATAGATATCATGTTTAGATCATGTATGTATACCCTTTCCAGCATGTTACTTAGCTTTCCCTGCTTCAAAACAATTTTTACAAAATTTCCAAGTTCAAAATCCTGCTGTTTTTCCTGTTTCAGGCTGACCGGCCGACCGGCACGGTCGACCGGCGCCAGTGCCAAGACGTGCACATTTGTGCACGTCTGTCGGCCGACCGCCCGGGTCGACCGACTGTAAGCAGTTGCTCTCGGGTTTTCTGGGTCGACCGCCCCGTCGACCGCCCGAAGAGAACTATGTTTTCTTTTTTGGACGGTCGACCCGACCGGTTGACCCGAGCCAACGGCTCTTTGCCAGCTGAGCTGGCGGTCGACCGGCCCGGTCGACCGCCAAGCCTGCAACAGCCCAACGGCTCTTTCCTCTTTTATGCAATTCTGAAATCTGTTTTTCAGACTGCTTTTTGGCAGACTTTTTTAGGGTTTTCCAGGTCTTTTTCAGAGCAAATAAGGACTAAATAAATTGTTTTAAAGCTATTTCTCTCCCTATAAATAGAGGAGAAGACTCTCTTACAAAATAACCAAGAAAAATCCTCAAGTTTTAAAAGTTTTCAAAGAGAAAAGAAAAGTGTTTAAGCTCTCCATTTCCAACTCTTTCTTGAGCTAGTTTTCAGTTGTGTTCCCTAGCAAAAATCATCTCTACAACTGAGTTTTTCTCACTACACTTCATAGAGCCAAAAATCCCTAACTCATTCTATAGTGAAGTTGTAAAAAGAGTGAGAGTGTTGTAAAAGAGTTTGGTGATCATGTTGTGATCACTCTTGTTCTTGTGATCTTCTTGTTCTTGTGGAGACACCTCTTCGGTAGAGGTTATTGTACTTGGTGGAGCTCGGTGCTCGGTCTTCGGTAGACCATTGTAATCGTCCTCGGTGGATAGTGAAAACCCTTCACGGAGGTGAAGGCGGGGAGTAGAGCGGTGGCTCGAACCTCGAAACAAACATCTTGTGTTTGCGATTGCCTTGTGTCCATTCTTGCTTTAAATTTCTCTTGCACTCTATTGCTTTCAATTACTTGCTTGAGATCTAATTTATTTCCTTGTGTTATTACTTGTGATACTTGTGATATATCTTGTGTGCATTTCATCATTGCATTTTATTCATACTTTGTTCGATCAATTCTCATACAACAAGGTTACATTGCGCACCTCTAACCCATTCAAGGGGAGTTAGGAGGAAGGAGTTCAGAACCTCTCACGGGGTATTCGGCTCTTAGTCTTGTTTTGAGAGATCGTTGCATCATTCATCCATCTTAGTTTTAAAAAGATTGTTAGATTAGCAATTACACCTATTCACCCCCCCTCTAGGTGTTTTTCAATTGGTATCAGAGCTTGGACTCTAGGCTCTTGGCTTAACAACCTTAGAGAGATCCTAATTTTGCTAATCATTTCATTCATACTCACTTAGTAAAAATGGCCGATGGAATTAAAACCCCTCCTAAGTTTGATGGAATTAACTTTCCCATATGGAAGGTTAAGATGACCGTTTTCTTGCAATCTCTAGGAAGTCGAGTTGCAAAGGCCGTGACCAAACCCTTTAGTGCACCCCCCGGTGATGAATCTACTTGGTCCGAAATTGAGACTAAGGAATTTGATGCCAATGCTAGGGCTCACTATGCACTACTTCAAGCCCTTAATGATGATGACATAGCTAGAGTTATTTATTGCAAGTCCGCATATGAAATTTGGACACATTTGCTAGTTACACATGAAGGGACCTTACAAGTGAAGAGGGCTAAGATAGACCTTCTTCGGTCCCAATATGAAAACTTTTGCTTGCAAGAAAATGAAACCATAGATGATATGGTTACAAAATTTACCAAGATTACTAATGGACTTTCTTCTCTAGGTGATGGCATTGATAATGATCAAAGAGTTAGAAAGATCATCCGGGCTCTTCCTCCTTCATGGGAAGTAAAAGCAACAACCTTGAAGGAACTCAATGACAAGGAGGAGATGGAGCTAATAGGTCTCATTGGGAACCTCAAAACCCATGAGATGAAAAGAAAGGCAAGGGAAGATATGGCTCCTTCCAAGAAAAAGACTATAGCCTTCAAAAGCCAATCCACACACTCCGACGAAGACGATGAAGAAGAAGATGACGAAGAGCTCTCACTTCTTATGAAGAACGTCCGGAGGATGTACAACAAGGCTAAATTTCAAGGAAGAAGGAGATGGCAAGGAGGCAAAGAAGAAAGAAAGATAATTTGCTTCAATTGCCAAAGACCGGGACACATTGTTGCGGAGTGCCCGGATAAAGTGAAGCCCTCCACCTCAAAGAAGCCTTACAAGAAGAAGGCAATGAAAGCTACATGGGATTCCGAGAGCGAATCCGAGGAGGAGATTGATACCGCCAACATGTGCTTTATGGCAAATGAGAGCACAAGCAAGGTAACCCCTTCCACTTCTCTTAATGATGAACTTTCCATGGATGAATTAGGAGAAGCATTTGTAGAACTTTCACATAACTATGACTCTCTTAAGACAAAGTATCTAAAAATGAAAAGAAAAATGAATCTCTTAATCATCAAGTCTTTACTATTTCTAAAGAAAAAGATGAATTACTTTCCACTCTTGTTTTCACCCAAAAAGATTTTGACAAGTATAAGATTTCTTGTAAAGGCAAGTCCCCACAAATTGATTCTTATGAGATTACTATGCTTAAAGAAAGAATAGACTCATTGGGAATTGTTTTAAAAAATTGTGAGTTTGATAAGAAGAAGCTAGAGGCCATGTTTCCTAAGAAACAAGCCCCTAAGAAAAATGTTCACCATGCTCATGCTCATGTTCATACCACACAACCTTTACATCGTGGCAAACCCCCAAAGCATGCTCACACTTCACACACACATCATGCATTCATGTATGGAAGAGTGTTCTCATGTTCACATTGTGGGCGGAAAGGGCACTTAGCCAATTTTTGCTATGATAGACTAAGTGCATCTTTTCATAATGTTTGGGTTCGAAACACTAACTTTCAAGGACCCAAGAAAGTTTGGGTACCAAAGTCAACAATTTTGTTAAATGATATAGGCACCTTCCAAAGCCCAACGACGTAGAGGATTGTGGTATCTTGATAGTGGTTGCTCAAGGCACATGACTTGGGACATCAACAACTTTGCAACCCTATCAAGATACCATGAAGGTGGCACCGTCACCTTCGGAGATGATGCCAAGGGTAAAATCATCGGTATTGGTAATGTAAAACTCGGCACATCCCCTTTAATTGAGAATGTAGTTTTAGTTGATGGACTCAAGCATAACCTCTTGAGTGTTAGTCAACTTTGTGATAAAGGTTTTGATGTTGTTTTTGATAATGTAGCTTGTAAAGTAATTATAGAATTTCTAATACTTGTGTGTTTTCCGGTTTTCGTGAAAGTAATGTTTATATGATAGATATGTCTAATATGTCTTGTAATATTACTTGTTTAAAAGCCCTCAATGATGACTCTTGGTTGTGGCATAGAAGATTAGGCCATATTTCTTTTGACTATATATCTAGGTTAAACACAAAGGAAATGGTGAAAGGTATTCCTTGTTTGAGTTTTGAAAAGGACCGAGTTTGTGACGCATGTCAATTTGGGAAACAAACTAAGTCTTCTTTCAAGTCAATTAAGGATATCATGACATCACGTCCTTTGGAGTTAATCCATATGGATCTATTTGGCCCTACACAAACCAAAAGTCTAAGTGGGAATAGATTTGCATTTGTTTTGGTTGATGACTTTTCACGATTTACTTAGATTTTCTTTCTTGAACACAAAAATCAAGCATTTTCACATTTTCAAGCCTTTAAGAGAAGAGTTGAAAAGGAAAAAGATACTTCAATTTTAAGAATAAGAAGTGATAGAGGAGGTGAGTTCATTAACCTACCCTTTACCACTTTTTGTGAAGAACATGGAATTAAGCATGAACTTTCTTGTCCTAGAACTCCACAACAAAATGGAGTAGTTGAACGGAAAAATCGAACTTTACAAGAGATGGATAGGACAATGCTAAGTGAATATGGTCTACCACATTATTTGTGGGCCGAGGCCGTTAATACATCATGCTATATATCAAATCATATTTTCTTGTGTAAAAATACTTCAAAAACTTCTTTTGAAATGTACTTTTCTAGAAAACAAAATGTTTCATATTTCAAGATTTTTGGATGCAAATGTTTTGTTTTAAATACAAAAGATAATTTAGGAAAATTTGATGCTAGATCTTATGAGGCTATTTTTGTTGGTTATTCTAGCACTAGCAAGGCTTATAGAATCTTCAATAGATCATCTTTGACTATTGAGAAATCTATACATGTTAAGTTTGAAGAATCTAACTTGTTTGTTAAGAATGTTGTAGAAATAGATGCATTGGATGAAGGATTGGAGAAAGTGACCTTGGAAGATACACCTACTATGGGAGACAAGCCAAAGGATGATGAAGGAAGTGAAGCTAAAGTAGAAGAGGCTCAAGGACATGAAATTCAATCAATTGACGTGGAGCCTACTCAACAACTTCCAAAGGGTTGGAGATACAATCCTCATCATCCCAAGGACCTCGTCATAGGTGAAGTATCTAAAGGGGTAACCACTCGCTCTAAACTTCATGATTATTGTGGTCATTATGCATTTATTTCTCATGTTGAACCCAAGAACGTCCTCGAAGCCGAGGCCGATTCATATTGGTTGCTAGCTATGCAAGAGGAACTCAATCAATTTGAGCGCAACCAAGTTTGGCACCTTGTTCCTAGGCCCCACGATAGACCAACAATTGGTACTAAGTGGATCTTTAAGAACAAGTTGGATGAATCGGGTAACGTTGTTAGGAATAAAGCTAGGTTAGTTACCCAAGGTTACACTCAAATTGAAGGAATCGATTTTGAAGAAACCTTTGCACCCGTAGCACGGCTTGAAGCCATACGGATGACACTAGCATTTGCCTCATATAAAGATTTTAAATTGTTTCAAATGGATGTTAAAAGTGCTTTTCTAAATGGTTTTATTGAAGAGGAGGTGTATGTTGAACAACCCCCCGGGTTTGTTGATCCTACACATCCGGATTTCGTGTTTAAATTAGATAAAGCTCTTTATGGTTTAAAACAAGCCCTAGGGCTTGGTATGAAAGACTTTCTTCATTTTTAATTTCAAATGGTTTTAAGAAAGGTAAAATTGACACAACTTTGTTTACAAAACATGTAGAAAAGGATATTCTTATTGTGCAAATTTATGTTGATGACATTATTTTTGTTCTACTAATGAATCTCTTTGCCAAGCTTTTGAATCATGCATGAAGGAAGAATTTGAAATGTCTATGATGGGGAACTCAACTATTTCCTTGGACTCCAAATCAAACAAAGGAAGGATGGGATCTTTATCAATCAAGCAAAGTACACAAAGGAATTAACTAAAAGGTTCGGGCTTGAAGGATCTAAAGTAAGCAAAACTCCCATGGCAACAACTACCAAGCTTGACAAGGATGAACAAGGTAAAAGTGTAGACATTAAACTTTATCGTAGCATGATTGGTAGTTTATTGTATTTGACGGCTAGTAGGCCGGATATTATGTTTTCTGTTTGTCTTTGTGCACGTTTTCAATCTTGTCCTAAAGAATCTCCTATAATTGCGGTTAAACGCATAATTAGATACCTTAAGGGCACTATTGAAATGGGTTTGTGGTATCCGAAAACCGGCCAATTTTCAATGACGAGTTTTTCGGATGCCGACTATGCGGGTTGTAGGGTAGATAGGAAGAGCACAAGTGGAACATGTCAATTCTTAGGTAATTGTCTTGTATCTTGGTCTTCCAAAAAGCAAAATTCGGTAGCCCTTTCAACCGCCGAGGCGGAGTATGTTGCAGCCGGAGCTTGTTGTGCACAAGTTCTTTGGATGAAACATACTCTCCTCGACTATGATTTACACTTTGATCATGTTAAAATATTTTGTGATAATACTAGTACTATTCACATGACAAAGAATGCAAATCAACATAGTAAAACCAAACACATTGACATTAGGTATCACTTTCTTAGAGATCATTATGAGAAAGGTGATATTGATATAGACTATGTTTCTACCGATTTTCCACTTGCCGATATTTTTACTAAACCATTAGATTATGCTAGATTCTCTTTTATTTGTGGTGAGTTGAATGTTTGCATTATGGATTCTTAAAGAAATTTTTTTTGTTTTGTTTAACCCTTTTTGATGTATGACAAAAAGGGGAGAAAAAGTATAAGTTTGTTTGGTATAAGTTTGTTTGTTGTTGTTTTGTTTGTTTATGGTGTATTTGAGTTTTTGGTGTATTTTGATGTGTTTTGTTTATGGTGTATTTTGATGTATTTGAGTTTTTGATAAAACTATTGTGTTTTCAATGCTTCATGTATCTTACTCATTGTCATTCTTTATACATAGCATTATTTGAGGGGGAGCTTTTCAAGCTCTTCTTCCATGTTTGTTTAAATAACCTATATGTTTTGTCATCATCAAAAAGGGGGGATTGTTGGCCCAAGGTTATAATCACCCATGTTTAGTGTGTTTTGATGATTACAAAACATATTAGTTATTTGTACTAATATTGTTTATTGGTTAAGTATGTTTCAGGGATCTAACTCATCTAGAAGGTTTATTCCCTATAAGCAAAATGTTTTGGACTCAAGTCAACTCAAATTGGGCTCAAGAATCAAGTGTTGAAGACCTTATGGTGAAAAGCCCTCTTGAAGCACTTGTAGTACTTAGAACCAATGTAAGAATTAGATTGTTAAAGTTTGAGTTTTGGAAATTGGCTCTAGGATACACACACACGTTTTTGTATTCAAGTTTTCATGGTCAAAATTTATGTTTCATGCCTTAGTATATATATACATGACCCTAAGTTTTACAAATATAGATATCATGTTTAGATCATGTATGTATACCCTTTCCAGCATGTTACTTAGCTTTCCCTGCTTCAAAACAATTTTTAACAAAATTTCCAAGTTCAAAATCCTGTTGTTTTTCCTGTTTCAGGCTGACTGGCCGACCGGCACGGTCGACCAGCGCCAGTGCCAGGACGTGCACATTTGTGCACATCTGTCGGCCGACCGCCCGGGTCGACCGACTGTAAGCAGTTGCTCTCGGGTTTTCTGGGTCGACCGCCCCGGTCGACCGCCCGAAGAGAACTATGTTTTCTTTTTTGGACGGTCGACCCGACCGGTCGACCCGAGCCAACGGCTCTTTGCCAGCTGAGCTGGCGGTCGACCGGCCCGGTCGACCGCCAAGCCTGCAACAGCCCAATGGCTCTTTCCTCTTTTGTGCAATTCTGAAATCTGTTTTTCAGACTGCTTTTTGGCAGACTTTTTCAGGGTTTTCCAGGTCTTTTTTAGAGCAATAAGGACTAAATAAATTGTTTTAAGCTATTTCTCTTCCTATAAATAGAGGAGAAGACTCTCTTACAAAATAACCAAGAAAAATCCTCAAGTTTTAAAAGTTTTCAAAGAGAAAAGAAAAGTGTTTAAGCTCTCCATTTCCAACTCTTTCTTGAGCTAGTTTTCAGTTGTGTTCCCTAGCAAAAATCATCTCTACAACTGAGTTTTTCTCACTACACTTCATAGAGCCAAAAATCCCTAACTCATTCTATAGTGAAGTTGTAAAAAGAGTGAGAGTGTTGTAAAAGAGTTTGGTGATCTTGCTGTGATCACTCTTGTTCTTGTGATCTTCTTGTTCTTGTGGAGACACCTCTTCGGTAGAGGTTATTGTACTTGGTGGAGCTCGGTGCTCGGGTCTTCGGTAGACCATTGTAATCGTCCTCGGTGGATAGTGGAAACCCTTCACGGAGGTGAAGGCGGGGAGTAGAGCGGTGGCTCGAACCTCGAAACAAACATCTTGTGTTTGCGATTGCCTTGTGTCCATTCTTTCTTTAAATTTCTCTTGCACTCTATTGCTTTCAATTACTTGCTTGAGATCTAGTTTTATTTCCTTGTGTTATTGCTTGTGATACTTGTGATATATCTTGTGTGCATTTCATCATTGCATTTTATTCATACTTTGTTCGATCAATTCTCATACAACAAGGTTGCATTGCGCACCTCTAACCCATTCAAGGGGAATTGGGAGGAAGGAGTTCAGAACCTCTCACGGGGTATTCGGCTCTTACTCTTGTTTTGAGAGATCGTTGCATCATTCATCCATCTTAGTTTTAAAAGATTGTTAGATTAGCAATTACACCTATTCACCCCCCTCTAGGTGTTTTTCAGTGGGATGCTATGATGACTGGCAAGGTGTCCTTTCCGCCCAGGTAGGCGTACTTAAGGTGTTCAGGCAGGGCTTTTAGCTCTAGGGAAGGTGTTGCTTCATTGGAGGCAATCTCTGGGCTTTCAATCCTAGGATGGGGTACACTGGGGCTTGATGCCCAATCCACTGCTGAATCTATGATCTGGTCTAAATTAAAATCCTCAGCCTCCAGATCAAACTCTGCCTCAGTTTCTGTCTCCATGCTGTCCTCATGCTCACTGGTCAAGTTTTCAATAGAATTGACCTCAAACGTCTGATCATTGATATCCCTGGGTTGTCTTCCAAGATTGAAGACATTGACTTCCTTCGTCATGTCTCGAAAAGTCAATCGCATTGACCCGTTCCTACAGTTGATTATGGCATTGGCTGTAGTAAGGAATGGACGCCCTAAGATGACGGGAGTTTGAGACCTAAGATTGGACACGGGTTGAGTCTCAAGCACAATGAAGTCAACGGGGTAAATGAAATCCCCGACCCGGATGAGGACGTCTGTGATTTTCCCCTTTCGGGATCTTCACAGATCGGTCAGCTAGCTGAATGGTGACTCGAGTTGGGCTTAGCTCGCCAACCCAAGTTGCTGGTATACTGAGAGAGGTAGCAAGTTGATACTTGCTCCCAGATCAAGAAGCGCTCTACTGATTTCGGTCTGTCCTATGGTGCAGGAAATGGTGGGACATCTGGATCCTTGTATTTCACCGGAATGGGACCAGACAGAATTTCGCTTATATTAGTGGCCAAGAACACTTTCTTGGGCACATTGGTCTTTCTCTTCTTCGTACACATATCCTTAAGAAATTTGGCATAAGCCGGGACTTGTTGGATAGCGTCAAGAAGTGGCACATTCAATTTGACTTGGTTGAACATCTCTAGCATTTTCTCCATGTGCATATTTTTATTGTTGTTCCTAAGCCTATTGGGAAAGGGTGCTATAGGCTTATGAACTTGTTCAGCAGCTTTGTCCTCATCAGATGTTTGTGGGGCGGATTGGGAGGAACTAGCAGAGGTGGAGGCAGGAGTGGGATCGGGATGGACTGGACTTTTTGTTGGTAGACCTGGTTGTCTACCTTCTTTCCAGATCGCAGTGTGTGAACAGCATTACACTGGTTAATCGATGGATCCTGAATTTCATATGCTTGGTTGGAGGTTTTTGGGTTAACTAGCGGCTGACTAGGCAAAGTACCCTTAGGTCTTTCACTTAGGGAGCTAGCTAACTGGCTCATCTGCATTTCTAACCTTGATATGACCTGTGAATGATTGTTCAGAGTTTGCCCCTGGTTCTGCATGAAAGCAGCTTGGGACTTTATGAAAGCCTCTATGCTCTCCTCTAATTTACTGACTTTCTTTTCCATTGGTGAGCCTTGGGAGAAGGAAGCTGGGGCTTGACTGGGAAAAATTGGTGGAGGAGTAGGATGGTGAAAATTGTTGGAAAAATTAGGCCTGGGAGGATTGTTTTGGGCCCAGGAGAAATTGGGGTGATTTCTCCAGCCGGGATTGTAGGTCTGTGAGTAGGGGTTGTGAGGCGGCCGTGAGTAAGCCGCGTTCAGGTGTTCCGGTGGCACTTGCTGGACATGAAAAACGGGGCACTCTTCAAAGACATGGTTTGGGGCCTGACAATACGAACAACCCGGATTGTGAATTGGTGGTGGGTTGATCTGGTTGACACTGGCAGGTTCTTTTGTTTCCAGAGCATCTATCCTTCTCATTAGGGTAGCAATCTTGGCCTCGGCAGCTATGGATGATTCTAGAGATAGGAGCCCTCCTCTTGAAGCTATAGATTGTGAATTTCTAGGTTTTTCCGAGGCTGGCTCCCATTGCAGGGTTTTCTCAGCTAAATCCTCATACAAATCCCAACCCTGATTCTCATCCTTCTGCAAGAACCCTCCCTGACACATGGTCTCTAAAAGGGTTTTCGTTTGATAGTCTAGACTATCATAGAGAATCTGGCACTGACGCCATTTCTCCACGCCATGATGAGGGCACTGAGCCAGGAGATCTTTGAATCGCTTAAAGTATCTCCAAAATGGTTCGCTCGGTTCCTACCTAAACTGCATGATGTTCTTCCTAATAAGGGCAGTTTTGTGAATTGGGTAGAATTTCTTCAAGAAGGCCTTGACGAAATCATCCCACGTCGTGACTGAATCTGCTGCCAAACTGTACAACCATTTCTTAGCTAGGTCCTTTAGGGAAAAAGGGATGAAACATAACCTAACGGCATCGTCTCCTAGCTGGGGTATACGCATCATGAGGCATACTTCTTCAAATTCTCTAACAAAGAAGTATACGTCCTCTGATTCTAAACCATGAAATTTTGGAAGAGTGTTAATGAATTGGGGCTTTAACTCAAAATTATTGCCATTTGCTTCAGGAAGTTTTATGCAAGATGGAAGTGAAGTTCTGATCGGGTAAAATCTATCCTGAAGTGATTCCATCACCGGTTCTTGATGCAAGGGTAGAGAAGTATTTCTTGTTAATCTGAAAATTGACGGATCTCTCACCCACTCTTGCATGCAGCACACCACAACCAACGTGAAAACAACAAACAATCGAAAAAGAACTAAAAACAAAACAAAGAAAGAAAAACAACCACAAGCCTTAGTCTAAGGTACCTGGACCTAGACGACTCCTAACTGGTCGATTCTCCGGGGAAGGTTGTTGCAGGAACTCGACTACAAGCTAATCGGTCAGGAAAGGGCAAAGCTCGGGGGGAGGTATCCGGGCAGAGCCACGGGCCTAATTACGCCAAACCACGGAGCTTTCGAGGCTTTACCTCTCAATCCACTTTCCTTAGACACCGATTTTGCAGGAGTATAGTTCTTACAATTTCCAACCTCGGTTAATCTCTTAGTGAGTCCGAGATGTCCCTAGGGCCAACGTCTATTGATTTTTAGTTAAGGCTTGGGAAAGTGTGTGTGCACTTGGAGATGGTTTTGGGCTAAGGAAGGGTGATGAAATCCCCACCTTATCTTGTTTATTTGGGTTTTGCCCTTAATGTCAATTGTGCAAGTGTGCAGTTTATTCACAACAAGTTAACATTCAAGCGGTAAATCACTTCAAAATGTTGGTCCTATTCTATATGAATGCACACGTACCTTGTCTCCAGCACTCTTCAACAGAAATTAAAATGAATTGAAATAGACACGTGCCTAAATGCAAAAGTCTAGTCTAAATTTCAATTAAGCAACAAATGAATTTCTGTTGAGTTTATTACACATGCATAGGGTGAAGCATTCAATGAAACTAAAAAAAAATTTAGAAAGCAATTTTTTTTTTAGCGGCTTTCGGCAACCCTGCAAACGAGTAGGTTAGTACTTCAATCGGAAAAACTCGTTTTTACATGAATTTTCCGAGGGCAAATAAATCCTCGCGCAATGTCCTTGGCCACCTCTTTGCTTCCCTTGAAAGTGAGCTCCTTGGTACTTCTCCTACACAAAAAGAAAAAGAACAATCTTTAGTAGTGAACAATAAAGCCGTTCCCTCCCCGGCAACGGCGCTAAAATTTGATCAGCAAAAAGCAAGCACAAGAAAAGTAGAAAGGGAGTGGTCGAAGTTACTGCTTTTGCGATTCTTCCGTAGTAGCGAAGTGGCTATACGGGTCGTATCCACAAGGAGGGAGAGCGATGGAAGCTTGATGCGGCTTTTATGTTCAAGAAAAGAGAATGTTCTTTGTTTCCAAATAAAGAATTGAAAAGTGAACACAAGTTGTTTCAAGAATTGTTGGAAAATGTTTTGGTGGTTTGTAGAAGTGGGTTCTTTAGTTGTAAAAATGCATGGCTAACTTTTCTACTAAGTGCTCCCACTAATTTCTAACTTTTTGAAGATAGCCTCACGATGGATCATAGGCAAACACAACCCTTGTGCATTGGAACTAATCACGTGGAAATCGAGTGAAAGTTCATCCTAAAACTTGGCCTTACACGGCAAAAGCTCGGACATTCCCTTATCAAGATCCGATAGAAGGCGAGAATAAGGGAAGACTCGAGTGCACTATTGGTATCGGCAAAGTTAAAAGGAATTGTCTCTAACTTACGATAACAAGTAAAGTACACAACTCATAGATCATCAAAACTCATTAAGCATGAAGTATAAGAAAGTAGATACTTGTAGGTAAATTAGAGTTAGAACCCTCGTCTTAAGATGCCATAGCTCTCATTTGCACAGGCTTGTTTGGCACTATTGACTCATGCGGGTTATCGAACAAGTGTTAGAAACTAGTGGGTTAGTAGTTAGTTAGCCATGCTAATGAGAAAGTTAGTTAGCCATAAAAAAGAAAAGAAACAACAAAGGAAAAAAAGTGGAAAAGAAGAGAGTTACACTACAACAAGAAACAAATAAAGGGAAGAAGTAAAGAGCAACAAGTTTACACTACAACAATGAAGTACAAGCAAATGCAAAGACAAGTAAATGGAAAGAAGGAAGAGAAGTAGTACTTGTATTATCTTGTCACCCTTCAAATACAACTCTTTACACACTCTCTCTTTCACTTTAATGGCTAAGACCTAAAACTAGAACTAGAAGAAGAAGAACAACAACTAAAAAAAATCAAACTACACAACTTGCTCTCTGGATCCCCCTCAACTGAAGAACCCAGGAGGGGTTTTATAGGCATCAGGGACGTGGGGGGCCAGGGGACAAACCCTGGCCCAAAATGTGGCGCGCCGCGTGCCCACATGGCCGCGGAAACGCGGCATATGCCGCGTTTCCGCGGCAGTACTTTGGCAGGTCACGCGATTGCACTGAGCATGTGCAATAAGCCGTTAAACCTCTAGGTTTCTGATTGAGATTTTACCTGTGCAACAAAAATAAAGAATGTTAGATTTAAAAAAGGATGTGCAAGGTTCTCAATTCTAATCCGCTGTAGCAAAGGCTATGCGGGTCGTGATCCTCAGGGAGGGACTAGCGATGGAAGCTTTGTCAATATGTTATCTCTAATGTTTTTATTAGTTATGATGATATTTACAATGAAGTGTGAAAGAAATCAAAAAGATGTTGGTGACTTAATCTATACAAATAAAAGAAAAGAAAAGAAAAGAAATAAACACTAACCTTAGTTTGGTTGAAGAAAAACGTGAAATCCTAACACTTTCTACCTTGCTTTGGAGGCGTTGAACGCATAAACCATAGGATCGATCTCAGTCCCTTGTTCGCATTATATCATCAAACTTGGGCAAGTATGAAGTGATACGTACCTTGAGGAGGAGAACATCACCATGAAGTATCGTTGGCACCACCAAGATTTGTTATACTTGTGCTTTGAAAATCACTTGCATGCTCATCAATCAACCAACAGAGATAAAAATAGAAAAAGAGAAGAAAACGAAAAGGAACATAAAGCAATGAACAAAAGAAAAATATTACCTTTATTGCTTTTAATCAATGGCAGAGAAGAGGAAGGTACATCGGTGTCACGCTCAACATAAGCCTCTCTCTCTCTTAAAAGAAATAAAAATTACAAAGAAAAACCTAACTACAAACTAGAAAAAAACCTAAAAACCCTAGCTTTGGCCCTGTACTGCGCTGGACACTCTTCTCGGTTGCACTGCAGGGGGTATTTATAGGAGCAGAAGGAGGTAGAGTCCCAACACAACTCTCCCACGAAAACGGGTATCTGAATTTGACAGGATTGCCGCGGAAACGCGGCTTGGGCTGCGTTTCCGCGGCCTTATGGTGGCGGCTGGCCACGCGCTTTGGCGCGTGGCCTCCCCTGGTCCGTCTATCTGGGCGTTTCCTTCTGGAAGTTGAATCTCGGCTCTTCATCTTTGGATTTGGATATAACTTGGGAAGCAAGTTACCTAAATCCCAAATCTTTTCCACGAATTTCCTTCTCTTCTTTTAGCTTTTATCCTCATCCCGCAAGTGTTTAGGGTGAATAGAAGTCTATCCTTCCCTCTTCTTTAATATTTGCAACTTTGGCCCTTGTGTATTTGCACTTTTGACAATTGATATTTGCACTTTTGCACTTGGGCTTGAATATGGGCTTTTGGGCTTCTTTTTAGGCTTTATTTCTTTATTTTAATATTTCGAGGCCTGCACACAATAAATCATAAAATATTAGTAAATGTGTAGAATTATATGAATAAATATGAAAATGTGATGGTAAATATAATGATAAAAATGCACTTTTCACTACCAATCACACCCCCACACTTATCTTTTTGCTCGTCCTCGAGTAAAAATCAAAGAGAAAAAGAAAAATAAAAATTAATCTAACCTAACTCACTTTCGTAGGAATCACGGTTGCACTTAGCATGTGCAACAAGCCGTTAAACCTCTAGGTTACCCTAGAGGACGAGTGTTGTCTCGTGAGGGTTTTCAGCGGATTACACCCACAAAATCCATAAAAAGAAAAAATATTTGAAATACTTTTGAAAAGACTAAGTAGTCTATAAGTTTTAGGATTATCATTTTTATTCATTCTTAAACTTAGTTTTAATAAAGTCAATTGTTATTCATTTTAGGTAAGGATCAAAATTGAATGTTTGTATAGTCTTTTTTTTACCAAAAATCATATGCATCCTTGTAACTTTGCTAGGAATTCCTTAACTTGACTATCATGCCTCTTTATTATTTTTATAACTTCATCTAATTTTCTTCGTGTAAGCATCAAGGCTTCTTGAGGCCCTAATACCTAACTAATTGACTATTAGATGTGTTAATAATTTTTTTTTAGCATGTATAACTCATCTAATTTTCTTTTGTGTAAGTATCAAGGCTTCTTGAGGCCCTCATACCTAACTAATTGACTATTAGATGTGTTAATACATATATCATATTTCTTAGTTTTATTAGGCTTTCTAATCCACCCATGTAGCGAACTTAAAGTCGATGACTCCCAAACCGGTTGGCTTTAGGGCACCAGGTGAGAAAGCACCCCGCGGACTCAAATTCGAGTGAACTAGGCCCCAAATTAAGGACTTTATTTTATTTACTCACCTTTAAGCATGAATACTTATGCTTCTTGAGGCACATGTATCAGCTTAATTAGTGATTTCTTTTTTTTTTATATATATATGAGGCACAAAGGTCTTCGTCTTAGAATCCTAGATATGCATTAGGTATGCAAATTTCATTAAGCTAAAAATCAAGACTAATTAATTATTCAATTTCTCCTCCTATACCTAACATTTAAACAATTTATTTATTTTGACCAAGTTTTTAGAAATCCTAATCATGATTTTCCTAATCCTTAAACTAACTTAGATTTCTTTCAAAAGATAAGTCAAAATATTGTCCTTTTTATAATTTTTTTTTAGAATTTTTTTTTTATTAGCAAATTTTTTTTTTGTTAGTTTCTACCTGTGTTAGTATGTTAGTAAAGCCCCCCCCACACTTATCTCATGCATTGTCCTCAATGTATGAATAAATGCATATATGCATGAAAAAGAAGAAGCGAAGGCAGAAGTTACCTCAAGGTGGTGGTTCCGGTGGTGGTCTAATTGGTCCACGAAATGCGGCCCAATCAACTTTTTGTGGAATTCGGAGGAACCCACTAGAAATCTTTTTGTATAACCCACTAAAATGATGTCTGTATTAACATTTTTTAAAAATTTCACCCCATCAAATTTCCAAATTCCATAATTAATTTCAGAGTCAATTGTGTCAACCTCCTTGTCCCAAAATGGAGTATGAAAAGATGGAATTATTGACTTGGACGTGGGAAGTATGGGAACGAATACTGACTCAGGAAAGAAACTTAAATCAAGTAAGGGTTCAGGAGTCGGGCTAGGTTCAGGAAGTGGGTCCAAATCAATAAGTTGAAGCTCAAGTCCACAATAATCCTTCCACAATGGAATGTGACGCAATATTGGTGATTCAAGTTCAGGAATGATAGGAGTGGGAATCAAGACTGACTCTAAAAGATTACCTAAGTCGGGTAACAAATTAGGAGTCAATAATGATTCGGGAATTTGAACTTGATCACAGATTTGAGAATCTAGGTCACATATCTCATTGGTTCAATTTCATAAAAATAAGAACTTGCCAATTTATCCATGGGACTTTCAAAATTGCACAATTGGTCAAGTTCAATATGATCATCAAAAATGGGTGATTCAAATTCATGATGAATTGGCACAGGATCCAATGTTGACTCGGGAAAAGTGAAATCAGGTGGAGGCACGGAGTCATTATTGAATCAGGAAGCAAAATTGAATCATCAAGTTGGGGTTCATGATCATATTCATGCTCAAGTTCTATTTCAGGAAAGGAAAAACTTGCCAAGTTATCAATTGGAGTTTCGGCAAGCTCAAATGATGGTCCTGAATTAGAATCTTGTTGTCCAAAGCAACTTGGTTCATCGGCTCTAAGAGAGTGTCAGCGATATCAGAATTGGCCGGACGGTGAAAAGGCAAAGATTGAACCATCATATCTAGTTCATGCTCACGAGCTAATCTAGCCTGAGTCATGGCTTCAAGCCTCTTTTGTGATTGACTTAGAAAAAGGAAGTGTAATCGTGATGAAGTTATGAGTCGGTGGACTCACGCATCATCATGTCTAAGATTGATTGTGGTTGTTGCTTGGACTCGTGCATACTTATCATTTTCCCGATAGATGGTATTCTATTCTGAATGGGTGGATCAGAGTATGACTCTTGGGAATATTATGGACAAGGTGGAGACGGAGGACAAGTCGGTTGAAAATTGGACTCGGGGGAAGCGAACCCCATGAACTCTGTGAAGAGTTGAAAGTATGAAAATTATGGTCATAAGATGGGGGGTATGGGTTATAATCATTCGGATAAGACCATCCGGCACACTAGATTGGTCAAAGTTATGATATGCCGGGTTGGTAATGTCCGAAAAAGAGTTAGGTGTGTAATATGGATTAAAGTTGGAAAAATTATTATTATATGCCATATCACACCAACACAACAAAGAAAAAGAAAACAAACAAATAAACAAACAAAACAAAAAAAATTTCTAACCTAAGTTAGGGTAGACCTATGACCTAGACGATTCCTAACTGGTTAGACTGTCCACGGGAGGTAGGGTGCAGACTTTGACCACAAGTTAATCAGCCAGATCAGGGCAAGAGTGGTGGGAGGTTTTCCGTCAAATACGTTCCTTAATTAAATAACCACCAATCTTCGGGCTTTCGGCCCTCAATCCCCTTCCTAGACACTGATTTGACAGGAGTCAACTTTCAGCACTGTTCCCCCTTAGGATAATCTCCTAATTGAGTCCGAGATGTCCCTAGGGCCAACGTCTACTAATTTTAAGTTAGACTTGGGTTAGTGAGTGCTTGGGATATGATTTTTGGGCTAAGGAAGGGTGATGAAATCCCCACCTTATCTTGTTAATGGTTATGCCCTTAAAATAAATTTGTGCAAGTGTACAAAATATGTAAATTCACTCAAAGCATCAACCAATAGATGAGTCCTATTCTACATGCAATGCGAACGTACCTTGCTCCAGCACTCTTCAACAGTAAAAATAAAGGAATTGAAAAGACACTTGCCTAATATGCAAACGTCTAATCAATTTTTATCATTATAGACAAATATTTTACTGTTGAATTAATTAACAGTAAGCAGGGTTATCACAGAACAAATTTTAACAGAGAAATACACAGATATTGACAGTTTCAGAAACCTGCAAAAATTTCAGTCAGTAGTCCTCTGCTACTGCCGCGTTTGCGCGGCAAAGTAGCAGGCTCTGCTGCTCTGCCTTCGAGGGCAGAGGCACAGAGTTGCTATATGTCCACTTCTGCTGTTGTTTTTCTGTTCTCCAAACCTGCAAACAGAAAAGAATAAAAGAATTAGTTAATAATTTTTTTATTATTAGAGAATAACTTACCGTCCATCCCCGGCAACGGCGCCAATTTGTTGATTGAGATTTTACCTGTGCAACAAAAATAAAGAATGTTAGATTTAAAACAAGATGTGCAAGGTTCTCAATTCTAATCCGCTGTAGCAAAGGCTATGCGGGTCGTGATCCTCAGGGAGGGACTAGCGATGGAAGCTTTGTCAATAAGTTATCTCTAATGTTTTTTTATTAGTTATGATGATATTTACAATGAAGTGTGAAAGAAATCAAAAAGATGTTGGTGACTTAATCTATACAAATAAAAGAAAAGAAAAGAAAAGAAATAAACACTAACCTTAGTTTGGTTGAAGAAAAACGTGAAATCCTAACACTTTCTACCTTGCTTTGGAGGCGTTGAACGCATAAACCATAGGATCGATCTCAGTCCCTTGTTCGCATTATATCATCAAGCTTGGGCAAGTATGAAGTGATACGTACCTTGAGGAGGAGAACATCACCATGAAGTATCGTTGGCACCACCAAGATTTGTTATACTTGTGCTTTGGAAATCACTTGCATGCTCATCAATCAACCAACAGAGATAAAAATAGAAAAATAGAAGAAAACGAAAAGAAACATAAAGCAATAAACAAAAGAAAAATATTACCTTTATTGCTTTTAATCAATGGCAGAGAAGAGGAAGGTACATCGGTGTCACGCTCAACATAAGCCTCTCTCTCTCTCTTAAAAGAAATAAAAATTACAAAAGAAAAACCTAACTACAAACTAGAAAAAACCTAAAAACCCACAAAATCCATAAAGAAAGAGAATTAAGAGTTAGTATTTTCGAAAAGCATTTTGAAAGAGAAAAATATTTGAAATATAATTTTAAGATTTAAGCAATCTATAAGTTATAGGAAGACTGAATTTTTCATTCCTAAACTTAGTCTCTATTCAAAAATTTGTTATCAATCAAGGTAAGGAGTTAAATTGTACTTCTCATCTAGTCTATTACTTACTCTAAGTCATATGCACCTTGTGACTGTGAAAATTTTGACTAAGGGTTCATTAACTCTAACTCTTATGCCTTATTTATTTATATATATATATATATATATTTTTGTGGTATTATTCTTTAGTTCTATTAGGCTTTCTAATCTGCCCATGTAACGAGCCTTTAATCGATGACTCCCAAACCAAACGGTCTTAGGGCACCGGGTGAGAAAACACCCCAAGGAATTAAGGACTCGAGCAAATAAGGCCACAAAACTAAGGATTTTATTATATGAACCTCTTTTAGGCGTGAATACTTATGCTTTATTAGGCACAAATACCCAGCTTAATCAGAGGATTTTCATATATATATATTTTTTTCAAACTTATCTAATCATCTTTCGCATAAATACTAAGGCTTGCTTAGGCCAAAGCACCTAGCTACTCAATAATTAGATTTGTTTATCTTTTTTCTTTTTCTTTTTTTATAAGGCATAAGAATCTTTGTTTTTGAGCCCTAAGTGTGTAAGTGTATGAAGTGTGCATATTTCATCAAGGTAAAGATCAAGACCAAATTACTATGACATATTTTTTTCCTAACCCTAAAAATCAAACAAATAATCTTATTTTGACCAAGTATAAGAAATCATAATTTGGATTTTCCTATTCCTTAAAATTGACTTAATTTCTTACAAAAAAATATGTCAAAATATTGTTTCGAATTTCCAAAAAGATTTTAAAAGTAAAGAAATTTTTTTAATAAAAAGAAAAAACTAAGTTATGTTAGACCCTCCCCCACACCTATCTCATGCATTGTCCTTAATGTATGAATTAATGCATAGATGCATGAAAAAGACGAAAGGGAAGGAAAATGTTACCTTAAGGTGGTGGTTCCGGTGGTGGTCTGATTGGTCCACGAAATGTGGCCCAATCAACTTTTCGTGGGGTTCGGAGGAACCCACCAGAAATTTCTCTAATATAACCCACTAAAATGATATATGCATGAATGATCTTTATTAAATATTTGACCCCATCTAATTTCCAAATTCCATAATTAATTTCGGAGTCAAATTTGTCAACCACCTTATCCCAGAATGGAGTGTGAAAAGATAGAATGATTGACTTGGACTCAGAAAGTACAGGAACTAATACCGACTCAGGAAGGTGACTTAAGTCAAGTAAAGGTTCAGGAGTCGAATTTGGTTCAGGAAGTGGGTCCAAGTCAAGAAGTTGAAACTCAAGTCCACATTTAATTTTCAACAATAGAATGTGACTTAACATTGGTGATTCAAGTTCAAGAATGATAGGTGTGGGAATCAAAACTGACTCTAAAATATTACTCAAGTCTGGTAACAAAACAGGAGTCAATATTGATTCGAAAATTTGAACTGGATCACAGATTTGAGAATCTAGGTCACATTTCTCATTGAGTTCAATGTCATAAAAATGAGAACTTGCCAATTTGTCAATAGGATTTTCAAAAGTGTAAAATTGGTCAAGTTCAATATGATCCTCAAAGATGGGTGATTCAATTTCATGATGAATAGGCACAGGATCCAATGTTGACTCGGGGAAAAGATTGAAATCAGGTGAAGACACTGGAGTCATTATTGAATCAGGAAGTAAAATTGAATCACTAAGTTGAGGTTCATGATCATATTCATTTTCAAGTTCGATTTCAGGAAAAGGATAACTTGCCAAACTGTCAATATTCTTTTCAAAATTTGGAGTTTGGGCAAGTTCAAATGATTGTTCTGAAATGGAACCTTGATTTCCAAAACAACATGGCTCTTCGGCTCGAACAGAATGGTTAGTGATATCAGAACTGGTCAAACGGTGAAAACGTAGAGTTTGGACCATCATATCTATGTCACGATTACGAGCGTTTTGAGCCTGAGTCATGGCTTCAAGCATCTTTTCATAGTTGATGGGTTCATCGTCTTGTTGAAAAGATGAAGTGTTGTTTTGAAATTGGTGGTTAAATTGTGAGTCCATCAGATTTTGGGATTTTTGTTTGGACTCACGCATACTCATTTCCAAAATTGATAGTTTCCTATTTTGGACTGGTGGAACTGAGTATGAATCTTGAAAATATTGTGGACTAAGTGGAGAAAGAGGACAAGTTGGTTGAAATTAGACTCGGGGGAGGTGAATCCCCATTGACTCTGTGAAGAGTTAAAATTATCATGAAAATTATGGTTATAAGATTGGGGACATGGGTTATATTGATTCGGATAAGACCAATCTGGCACACTAGGTTGGTTAAAGTTATGATATGTCGGTTGGTAATATCCGAAAATGAAGTCGGTGTGTAATATGGATTACTATTAAAATTAGAGAAATTGTTATTATAAGCCATATCACACAATAGAACACAAACAAAAACAAACAAATAAGCAAACAAAAAAGAAAAAAATTCTAACCTAAGTTAGGGTAGACCTATGACCTAGACGACTCCTAACTGATTAGACTGTCCACGGGAGGTCTAATGCAGACTTTGACCACAAGCTAATCAGCCAGGTCAGGGCAAGATTGGTGGGAGGTTTTCCGTCAAAGACATTCCTTAATTAAATAACCACCAATCTTCGGGCTTTCGGCCCTTAATCCCTTTCCTAGACACTGATTTGGCAGGAGTCAAATTCTAACACCTTTCCCCCTTAGGATAATCTCCTAATTGAGTCCGAGATGTCCCTAGGGCCAACGTCTACTCATTTTTAGTTAGGCTTGGGTTAGTGAGTGCTTGGAATCTGATTTTTGGGACAAGGAAGGGTGATTAAATCCCCACCTTATCTTGTTAATGGGTGGTGCCCTTAAAATCAATTTGTGCAAGCGTACAAGATAAATAAGATTCACTCAAAGCGATATAAATCAACCAAGAGATGAGTCCTATTCTAGATGCAATGCGAACATACCTTGCTCCAACACTCTTCAACAGCAAAATAAATGAATTGAAAAGACACGTGCCTAAAAATGCAAACGCCTAATCAATTTTTTAACTTTTTTCAACAAATATTTTACTGTTGGTTTATTAGCAGGTTTATGGTGATGGCATATAAGAAATAAAGTTTGCAGAAAACTAATTTTTGCAAAGTAAGCAGCCCTGCAAAAAAGACAGTTAGTAGTGAACTCTTCCTTGCCGCGGAAACGCGGCTAAAGCCGAGCAAACGCGGCAATTCAGAGGGTACTTGGTCTCTGTTTTCTGGAACAGAGGCCCAAATCCACTTATATGTTTCTGCAATCCTTTTTTCCTTCTTTGCTTGCCCTATAACCTGCAACAGAGAAAAAAATTCGTTTTAGTTCTAAAAATTCAATTAAAATCAGATTTCAATAAAAACCATTACCCTCCCCGGCAACGGCGCCAAAATTTGATTGAAGCTTTACCTGCACACAAAATACAAAACTTTAGAACTTCGACATGGAGATGTGCAAGTGCAAGTGCTCAATTCTTACCGCTATAGCAAGTGGCTATGCGGGTCGTGATCCACAAGGAGGGTTTGTGATGGAAGCGTTCAAAGTTTTGTATTGAAATCTTTGTGAAAAAAAATGAAAGTTCTTCTTTGTTTTAAGAAATAAAAATGAAAACGAGTTATGATAAAGTTAGAAAGAAAACGGTAGAATGAGAAAGTGAGAGAATCAGAAAGCGACTATGTACAAATGAGTTGGAAAAGAAATGATGAAAGATTTGGAAGATGTGGTGTTGGTAATTTAATCTACAAATTACAAGAAAAGAAAGAAAAACTGAAAATGATTACTTACCTTCTTTTGACCAAAGGCTTACCTTGAATCTTTGCTACGATGTTACCTTGAATTGGAGGCAATCAGCGCATAGCCCATAAGAGTTGATTATTGGTCTCTTCCTCATTACATCATCAAGACAACTCAAGCATGAAATGATACAGAGAGAGACTCAATTCTATCGTCATGAGCTATCGGTGGCACTCGCAAAGGCAAGGCTCTTTCGATGCTTTTAGACTCACTTGGAAGACAATTTGTACCAAAAGAAGAGTAAAGTAGAAAAGAAGAAGAAGAAGAAAACTAAAAGGAAGTACATACAAAGAGAGAATACAGATTTGATTTCATAACGATAAAAGAAAAGAAAGAAACCTTACACCGTTGTCACTCTCAGCTCAAACTTCATTCTTGTTCTTCTATGAAAGTCTGATCTCCTCTGAATTACATAAATGAAAACTAAAATTACATGAAAAAGAAAAACAAAACCTAAACTAAAAGATGAAAAATTAGGCTAAATCCTATCTTTGCATGATCGTCCCATTTTGCTCAGCTGAAACCTATATTTATAGGCAAAACCCTAATAGGTAAGATCCCGGGAAGATTGGGGGAGCAAACGCTCCCCCAACAGAAATCAAACAGCCGCGAAAACGTGGCTTTGGCCGCGTTTTCGCGGCCGGTGTGGCCAGGTGGCCACACCCTGTTGGTGGGTCTCCTTGGTTTTTCCTTCTGCTTTTATCTTCAGTTGGTTTTCTCGTTTGAGTCCAGGATTATGACGAAATGGCCTTTGATTCTTGGTTTTAACCGATCGATTCTGAGAGGATTCTTCTCAACCGGTTTTCAACCTCTTGATTTTGCCCTGATTTACTGAGTGCGAATTAATTCTGATTTAATTCAGAATTTGGTGGGCTTTTGGGCTCATTTCTCTTCATCTCCTTAAGGAATGGGTCTGCAAATAAATTAAACAATTAATTAGGACAATGCAAATTTTATTCTATAATAAGTATGGAAATATGATACTAAATATGCAACATTAGCGACCAATCAGATGACAAGCCCTAATTCACATAACGTATAATATGCAATGCATAAGAGGAGATGTGAAGCTCCCCCTACACACGTGTACCGCATAAAGAAGAGTTGTCAAGCTCCTCAATGTAAGATACACTCAACATGAATCTATATGTAGAAGAGATGTTAAGCTCCCCTTGCATATAGGCAATACAAATCAAAACATTTTTAATTTTCAAAATTTCATATTAAAACAAAATTTTGAATTTTCCTCAATAAAACAAATTTTGAGATATCTTGTAATCAAATTTTAAGATATCATATAAACAACAAAATTTTTAAAGGTACCACTTGTAAATCAATCAAATTTTAAGAAACCAATAATTACCAATTGTAAATAAACATTACTAATTTTGAAATAAACATATTGATACCAATTGAAAATTATTGTAAATTATTTTGATATCAATTGCAATCAATAGATACCAATTGAAGATTATTGCACAAATAAATCATATATATGTATGAAAGTGAAAATACCAATAAGAATTGATATTATGAAAATTATGAAGCATACATATATAGAAAGCAAAACATGAGTATATACAAAATGAAAATATCAATTGAGATCAAGTATATAACTCATAACCTACCACCCTTTTATGCTTAAGATAAAAGATTTTCAATTAAGCTTACAAGACATACTCGCCCATCCATCCTCCCATGAAGGGATAGGTAGGGGTTTTCAAAATAGGCTTTGAAAATATTTTTATTGAAAAATACTACCAAATGAAGAATAATAACTAGTTGAAAATAAATTTGAGAAACTAGTTAAAGATCCTTCAAAACATGAAACCAAATCATATGTTTTTCATGAATCATACCAAATACACAAGAGTTGACACTCAAAATCGATAAAGCTCATAAAAATGTTCATGAAACAAGGTCATGACAAAACAAATGAAGTGTGAGTGCACAAAAATTATGTAATTAGCATTTTCCATGAAGATAATCAATAAAGCTCAAAACATGAATATCATTTTATTAAACAAATCATGAAAATTCATTTTTCATCTTAATAACAAACTTCTAGGTATATGTATGTTTTTATTCAATCCTAATAATATGCATACATATCCCAAACATAAAAAGAGTCCATAATGTAAATTGCATGAAGGCAAATGACTCATGGGGTGTATATTTATTAGATTTGAATACAAGATACATATACATGAAGTAAAACATGAAAATTGGCAAAACACGTGTAAATGAGAGAATCATCAAAACTAGGCTATACATGTGCATATAGTGAGTACAAATGAACAATGAAGTGCAAACATATATAAATCAATTTGTTGCTCACTACTTGTACAAGTATACATCCAAGTTTTGATAAAAACTACATTTAAACTAGTATTTACCACATGAAGCACAAAACAAATGAACATGCCAAAAAATATCATATATGAATAAGCATGTAAATAAAGTAGGAGTTTAGAGATAGTTACCAAACCAAAGAACTATGCTCTAAGTCTCCAAAACATGGTGGTCGTCCCACCAAACCTCCTTGATAGCGGTGCATCAAATGTGTGTCCATCAAGTCCATGTGCAACCACCACCAAGACACCAAACTTCTCACGTTTTGTGAGAGCCCGCACCTACATCAAATACAAAAGGTGGGGATTTTGGTACCCATTTTCTTTTGGGTCCTTGAGGGTTAGCTTTGTAAGGAACCCAAACATTTTTCTTATTAGCAAAATTTATATGATGTATCTTGTCAAAACAAAACTTTGCTAAATGGCCTTTGCGGCCACAATGTGTATATTTGTACACCTTAGGATGCATATGTGTATGAGTGTGATCGTGGAGTGTAAATAGTGAATATGCATGTGGGTGATGTGCATGAATATGTGGAGTTTGTTTCTTTGAAAACAAAGACTCCAATCTAGAGTGGTTAAATGCACAAGTGCTCAAAGTTGAGCTTAAACTATCAATTTTATTTTTCAAATTTTTAATCTCATGTTGATTAATAGAGGCATGTAAAGCATAGTGAGATTGTGAATCATTTTTCTTATTCTTTTTAGAATCTTTTTCTTTTTCTTTTTCAATCATTTTTCTTTTTAAAGAAGTGTTTTCATTTAAAGCAACTTCTTTTTGTTTTTCCACCAAATTAATTTTATTTTTCAAAGTAGTGTTTCCTTCACAAAGATCATTTAGTTTAGACATCAAGGAAATATTTTCATTTTTCAAAGATTCATTTTCTTTAGAAATAATTTCATCTTTTTCTTGTAAAGAATCTTTTTCATTTAACATGCAATCAAATTTTTTTTCAAATTCTTATTATCCTTTTTAATCATGTCATATTTTTCTAAGAGTTGTTGACAAAAAGAAGCAAGTTCATTATATGACATATCAACATCCTCTTCTACCTCGGATTTGGTAGTTACCTCAAGGGGGTTATCCCTTTGGACCTGTAGCACACGTTGGAGGTGTCACTTCCAACATCCGAGTCGCTCCCCGCATAGTATTGTTAATTTTCGCCAAGGGAGATCAACGAGTTCCATACTACAAAAGCCGAGTCAATGTTAGAAACCCTACATAAATAATCATTGTTTAGGGTACTCTTTAAAGCATGAATGGCTTTTGAGTTAGCCTCAATATACTTACTATCATTAACATATGAATCTTTAATTGTAGCAAGATAAACATGAAGGCCTAGGCCTTTGAGGTATAAAGACATCTTAACTTCCCAAGTTTGGATGTTAAGAATGTCAAAGGTGGGAGGTGACATGAAATCCATGGTGTGTGTATAAATATTGTGATTAGCCTAAAAATGAGGATCTTTAACTCTAGGTTGTAAGACCCAAATCAAGAGCACTTGGCTCTGATACCAATTGTAAATCACCTAGAGGGGGTGAATAGGTGATGGCTAATCTAATGGTCACTAAATGCGGAATTAAATACTATTAAATGCAAATTAAAACTTATTAAACTAAACACCAAGTTTAACACAAGAGTGTAGCCGAATTCCCCGTGAAGGGCTCTGGACTAACTCCTCAAGATTCCTCTAAATAAGAGTTGAGGTGCCGCGTTGGCTCTCTTGGTTGAAAACTAGTGTTAGCAAACAATCCCCAAGCATATAACAATTAAGCACACAATGTATATCAAGCATATAAAGATGAAAGCAATATAAGCATGCAAGATATAAAGACAAAGAGATAGAGAGTGAGCAATCGCAAACACGAGATATTTGTTTCGAGGTTCGAGCACCCTTACTCTACGTCCCCGCCTTCACACTTGAAGGATTTTCACTATAATCGATCCCACCGGATCACTCGGTGCCGCAACACCTACAAGGCGAGTTCACACTTGAACTCCTTGGACTCTCTAGTCCCGTACACACCGCAAGCCCACAAGCTCGCCGAGGCCGCACCTCAAACACCGAGTTCCCACTAGAACCCGAAACAATGCGAATACACACGTCCGCCTCCTCAAAGTCATAAGAAAGAAGTCTTTGGTGATCACAACACTTTGATCACCTAAAAACAATCTCACAAGAACACTCCTATAGGATGAATATGTCAATGGGTTGCTCGAGTGTTTGTGAGAAAATAAGGATGGAATGTGTGGTGAAAAACTCAAAGAAATCACTTTGAAAACTCTTGATAAACTCTCCTTTTGAATGGAAGTATTTGGCTCAAATACAAGTGGAGAAAACCTCTTAAAAGAGTTGGAAAAACTTGTGCAAAATCACTTGAAAAATCTTAGAGAAAACAGCCCCCAAATGCCCCAATTTATAGAGCTAGAAAAACTAGCCGTTGGGAGCCAGATTGGCCTGTCGGTCGATCGCCCGGTGGACCGGCCAACGGTCAGAAATCTGACCGTTGTGCCAGCGGTTGACCGGCCGGTCAACCGTGACCCTGGAACAGAGAGCAGAGCTCTCTGCCGGTCGACCGACCCGGTCGACCGGGGCCTTTCCAGAGAGCAGAAACTCTCTGCGGTCGACCGGGTCGGTCGACCGGCCCTCCAGCCAGAACTGGCGTGCACGTTTTGTGCACGTCGGTCGACCGTCCCAGTCGACCGACTTCTAGCTCGGTCGACCGGTCCGGTCGACCGGCAGAAGCCAGGTCAGGGATTTTTGGGAAAGAAAACTTGATCATTTTGGCTCAAATAAAATCCCATAAAATCATGAAAAATCTACAAAATAGTTTTAACATTATACTTTGATAATTAAACATGCTTGAACAAAATCAAGATATGTTACAAACAATTTAAACTATTTTTGTAACTTAGAAAATTTGGCTCAAAACAAAAACTGTATTTTTCCAAATTGGTTTTTCCAAAACTTATTTTTTCAAAACTTCTCCAAATACAAAAACAAGATATTTAAACAACTTTTAAAGCATAGAGTGTATGGATATGATCCACTACACATACAAGGTGAAATATCTATGTTTTTGACATTAAGCTCTAAATTTGGTTTTGGTTAAAACATATATACTTGAATTCCAAAAACCAAACCGATATTTTTCTAAAAGAAAACTCTTTTGTATTTTTCAAAATATAAATTCTTTTATAAAAACACAACTAAATCAAGAGTGTGTGTGTATAAAATATACTTGAGCAATCCACCAACTATTCTATCCTTTACATTTTATCTAAAACAAAATCTTATAAAAACAAACCTAGACACAAGTTTTCATCTTGAAGTCTTCACTTGAAGTCTTCTTCTCCTTCTTGACTTGGTCCAAACTCGATCCAAAGAGTTAGACTCCTCTTGAGCACTTGATGTGGTCTTGATGCACAAGCTCTTGAATCAAATCGTGCTAGCTCCAAAACTTGACTTTAAATCCTTGTGGAAGCTACACACCTACTAAGATCTTGATCACAAATCTGAAACTAAATAAATACAAGATCATTAGTACTATAACTATATGAGTTGATCATCATCAAAACTAGAGTGATGGGCCTTTGGGCCAACACTATTAGCATAACTTTAGGCTCTTAGCTTTTCCGCTTCTTGGGAAATTTCAGAAAACTATCCCAACTCTCTTAATTTCACAGTTTTGTTGTAAGCCACCTCATCTTCAATGGCCCAGATGCCTCTGCGCAGTGTTTATGTGAAACATGACATGTTTCTTGCATTATTAACACAAATGGATATACTAGTATACTGTGTCCGTGTCAGTGTCGGTGGTGGGAAACCGATCAAATTTCACCAGTGAGCAGAGAAGAAGAGAAAGAAAGAGAAGTGTGGAGGAGGCTGGAGGGGAGAGAGGAGGGCAGCGATGCTGATGCTTTGGCGTTGTCGATGATGCTTCGGCGGCGGCGCTGCTGTTCTTCTCTCTTGCAAGGATGAAAACGGATAGACAAGACGGAAAAAATTTGAATATGAGTCACAGGAGAAAACCTCCATTCAGTCAGTTTTGATTATTCAAAATATGTTAACTTTTAAGACAAAATAATACACAAATATCATTTTGCTTATAACCTGACCCAATTTATATCCCGGTTTTTAGCTAGTAAGGCCTAACTCACTGGTACAATGGTCTGGGGGGTGATTATGAGGAGTCCTAGCTACGATTCATGCTTAAGATAAAATAATCTCTTATCCTAGCCCTACCCACGTGCTCTTGTTTATAACCTCATTTTTATCACTAATTTTAGTTGTATTCTCTTCTTTACTTCTCTTTCAAATCGAATTGTATGCTTTACTTATTCCTAACATGTTTAGAGTCCAAATTCTTTTACTAACCAATAATTTTTGCTTTTATATCTAATTGAACTTGCTTCCTTGTTTGATTTTGACCCTGATTTCTATGTTTAACCATATTCATAACCTCATTCCAACCATGTCCTTTGTTTATGCCATGTATCTAATTATATTCTTTCTCATCGGCCAAATTGAATTATAAAAAAAACTGAGATGTTCTAACACGATATTGAATATGTAAATCTTATGCACAATGGAAACATATCTTTTTCCTAATCTAAAAGAATTATTCCATAATGGTCCAATGAAAATTGTGAGGTGTGAAAAGCTAGAGTGGTCTTTGTCTCTTGCACTAACTAGGACAAAAATATATTCTAACATGAAGACAATAGAATGAGCTTGAAGTCATGAGAAGTAGAGACGGATTAGTGGTGTTAAGATATAAACACCTTGGGATTGGATCTCATTCATATGATGAGATTCAGCACCCCACAAAAGGGCGATAATATATAAATACTTGTATATCTTTTCTGGTGGTAGGAAACCGAGCGACGGTGGTAAGAGAGAAAGAGGAGGAGGGGGCTTGGAAGGAGAGAGGAGGAGGAGGCTGGGGGAAGGAGGAGGAGGTTGTAGAGGAGAGATGGTGAGGAGGGGGAGAAGAAGATGATTGGCGCTGCTTTCTCTCACACGGATAAAGACGGAGAGACAAACCGACGGACAACTTTGTCAAGAAGTCATGGGAGAAAGCCTCACTTCGCTAGATTTTGATCAGCTCAAAATCCCCCTTATGTGCCAGTTCGGCTAAGCTGGGCTGGGCCCACATATGCAACTCATTTGAGCTGGGTCCATATGTCTAATACACTTCTGCATAAACTTCAGTAGAACAAATGCTCCACAAGTGTTCTCCAACACCCTAGTTACAAAGAAGACTAGACTATCAAGTACCTGGAAGCAACAAGCAGGTATACTATAAACTCACAAATGGGACCGATCATGGCTCTTCCAACGTTTAAGAAAATGTCTTGGCCTTAAATGTCCTAGATCCAATTCACATCTTCAGACAATATTCACAATTCCTCTATAAGAAGAAATCCATCTACCATGGAGCATCCAGTAAGGTCCACACTTCATTGAATGAAAGTTTCAGATATTAGATGCTCTACTAGAAGATGCGTCAGTGATCTTCCTCTCATCCTAAAACCAATAGTTAGTTTCTTTCGATTCACTTCCAATCAAGCTAAATGAATCATGAGTATCGAGAGTGTTGAAGTAGCAACATTGCTCGTAACCTACCCAACATAACTAAATGTCATTACGATGAAGTAAGGATCAAAGTGGCCAAATATGTCCTCAAAATAGTAGCTTACGCAATAGCGAAGTAAGGATTCATATGCTATCATAATTGTGATCACCTGCACATGTGGTACGAATACATGCTACGATGGAGTAATTAAGAACGTGCCAATTCTCTGTACTATACAGATCTTAAGTATCCATCTATCCACTTGTTCTTTCTTTTTACTACTTTCACTTCTCAATTCTCAGATTTTCCAATTTGAAACGAATAGAAAAGTTGGCATAGCATGAGAGAAAGAAATAAAAATGCAAAAAGAAATTCCCTTTAAAAGAGAAAAGAAATGCAAAATAAATGATCAGAGGGGTCGAAAAGCATGAGAATCAACATTGACACCGTCCTGTGGGCCCCACCACTTTTCAATTAGCACAGCGTGGTCCTATTTGATTTTGATATTGCTACCGAGCATAACTTTGAGAGTCATTATGATATTACTGAGGAACGTCTTTATCAGAACATTTTTACTTCCCACTTTGATCACCACCTTTCTACAACTTTTGATTCGATGTCAGAACATACACGTGTCATCTCGTGGTTTGTTGCAATCAGGTTATTTCAGGAGATCCCTTTTCTCTAAGGACCAGCAAATCCTGTTCCCACTCCTTCTCTGTCTCCCCCTCTAATTTCCCTCCATCAAAACACTAGAAAATAATAAGCTCCCTCCTCAATTTGGATTGGAAACACAAAATTGATCATTCAGGTGCGAGATTCATCCCTATTTATCTTCAATTTTGTAGAAAATTTTGGGTCTTTGAGGTTTTCTTCATCGATTCTGATTAGGTTTTTTTTCTTTTCATTAGGGGGAATTCTACTCACACCCGTCTTTTTTATTGTCTACACTCATCTTTAAAATAATTTTTTGAATGACAATTTTACTCAAAAGATGAAAAATCTATAATATCTTCTATTTGTTTCCTCTCATTTCTTCTCTAAGGCTTTCCAGCATTTTTCTTTCTGCACCCTCCTACTAAAATTCTATCTAAATCCTAAATTTCTCTCTAAACACCTCTAGAAAAGTCCATTTAAAACCAAAAAATAAGAACACCAAAACCCTAATCCAATTGTTTTTTTATTCTTCTCTTCTTCTTATTTACAAGGGATGTGTTTGTTTTAAGCTGCAACTCATAAATTCTCTTTTTTATTTTTCATTGTTTGTTTTGTTATAAATAACTTGCAAAATGATCACCCTCATTTTTTCACTTACAGTTGCTACAATTAATTTTGTGGTTATATAAATCTCACTTTTACAGTCATATTTTTTCACTTGCAGTTGCTACAGTTAATTTTGTAGTCATGTAAATCTCACATTTAGTACATTTGCAGTCCAAAGCATAATTAATGTATAATTTAATATTATTAATATTCAATATTTTTTTAATATTTTAATAGTACTTAATTTTTATTAAATAATTTAATTTTTTTAATTTTTAATCTTTCATTTTTTTATTTTAATATTTTTTATATTTAATATTTTATTATTTTAATATAATATAGTTATTTAATATTAATATTTAATATTTTATTATTTTAATATAATATTGTTATTTAATATTATTATTTAATATTTTATTATTTTATTAACATTTCATTCCAAATTTATTAATACATTTTTATAAATATTTTATTATTAAATTATATATTTAATTTCACTAATTCTATAATATAAATAATTACTTTATTAATATTATAATATGCTTTATTATTATATTAAATATTTATTATATTTAGTGTTATAATTATATTTTATTTTGTTAGATTTAGTATTTTACATAAAATCATAAAAACTAATATTATAATAATACTTCATAATATTTTATAAGATTATAATAGTATAATATTATAATAATATTTTATTAGTTTTCTTAAGATTTTATTAATATTTACATTTTATTAGTATTCTTAAAATTTTATTAGTATTTTTTAAATTTTCTTAAAAATTTCTAGTTATTTGTTTAGTTAACATTTTATTAATATTTAACTAATTATAATAATAATAATAATAATATTATTATTATAAATAACATAATAAATTATTAATATTTTATCTCAAATTTATTAATACATTTTAATTTTTAATAGTAGATTTAATTTAATAACATTTGTAATATTTAAATCATTGTTACAATTAATTTTGTGGTCCACTTTTTCACTTTATACTTTTACATTACTAATCAAACATCATAAAACACAATATATTTTCCCACTAACACTTTTACATTGGGGTTGTTTGAATTCAGGAAAGTGGGCGGAAGTAAGGAAATAGAGAGGTGTTATTTCTCACTTCCCTATCTATCCAAACACCAGAAAAGGAAAATGAGAAAACCTCTTTTCCTTTTCTCTTTTCCCTTTTACACAATCATTTTCTCACTTTCACGATGCTACAGTTAACTATGTGATCATATAAATCTCATTTGGCTCAACACAGTTAATTTCGTGTCATATAAATCTCACTTGCATTCTAAATACAGTCCAATTTTTATTTTCTTAATTAATTTTTATTTTAATATTATTTTGCGTTCAACTTTATGGTTAATTTTTTCACTTTCACTTTCACATTACCATCCAAACACCGTAAAAGACATAACATTTTCCGACCTATACTTCCCAATAATATCCAAACACCAGAAAACTTACTAACCAATTCTCAAGTTTCAAAGGGAACTATTACTACTTCTTAACTTCCTCACTTTCATCCCTAGCCAAACAGCGTCATTACCAACCAAACACTGTAAAACACATTGTACTTTCTCACTTATGCTCACATTACCAACTAAATAGCATAAAACACAATATATTTTCCCTCTTAAAATTTACTTTTCTCATTCTCATTTTACGACTTTCGGCTTACAACCACTTGCGGTAAAACAAAGGCTCAGAGCATAATCAAGCTGCCATTTTACATTCTGAATTTCATACCGTGGTCAAATAGAATGGTTAACATTTTTAAAGGTGTGGCCAAAGAAAGAAAATTTGATGTATAGAAAGACCAGAGTTGAAGGGTTATTGTTGGGGATCAAGTCATCCTCCCAGAATCCTTCTGATGCCACTGCGTTGCTCTGCAGTCAGCCTCGAAGGGAACATGACATCAAACTTGATCCTGGGTTCCCCTTCTTCCCATGCTCCCTTGCAATCGGCATCCCTTCCTTGGCAACCACAACCTAGTACCCCAGGGTCACCACATCAGGCAGCAATACAGACAGATCATGACCATCAAGGGTGTTATCAGTTGACCGTCCGGTCGACCGAAATCCTGTCATAAAGTTAAAAAACTATATCTCATGTTTTCGCGCCCCCCCCCCCCCCAAAAGGGTCTTGAGCTCCACTGTTGTCCCGGCACGGGCGTCTGCCAGAGGAGTCTTGTAGTGAAGAATGTTGCGCGCCGAAAACAACCACACAGAGGAACCCTAGATCTCCAACGCACGAAGAACAGTACCAAAAACAACACAAAACACCCAAACACAGAGAAAAGCACAAAACACAGATTTAACGAGGTTCTGCCTTGTCGCCTACGTCCTCGGGGCAAGAAAGAGGGAGGGTTTTTATTGATTTCTGCAAATCAATACACTTATAGGATGGGGATCGGAAAAGTTCTGCCTCTGCTCTACTCTCCTCCACAATTGCTCTCACAAACCCTTCTACAAGATCTCTCTCAAGATACCTTCTCAAGATTCAAGATACAAAACCCTAGAAATCCAAACAGCCCTTAAATAGGGTTCAAAATAACCCTTTCTGAAAACAGGCAGACCCGCTTGTCGGTCGACCGGCCGGTCGACCGACCCTATGCACCGGTCGACCGGGCCCAACCGAGAGTTGGGACACTTCAGTCAGTCGACCTCCTGGTCGACTGATCTCCTCCTGCGGTCGACCGGTCCCCGCTACCTGTGCATGTCTGCGTGCACGTCGGTCGACCGGACCGGTCGACCGAGCCACTGCTTCTGCCGACGGTCGACCGGGCCGGTCGACCGTACTCCTGTTCTGCTGCTGATTTCTGGATCTTCTTCTTCGTCGACTCTTCGACTTCCTCCCCCTACAATTCTCTACCTCGGTGAAGATTTTTCCAAAATCTGAGCCGATCTCCAACGTACCCCAGTCTATCACCTGGCGAAATTGACACACGATCTCGACGAAAACGACACACGATCTCGGCTTGCGCGCACCGGACGAAATCGACATACGATCTCGGCGAAATTGACACACGATCTCGGCTTGGAATCTGTAGCTCAGCTATCCACTGAAAAACATCGCACATGCCTTACCTACACTTCACCTTAGGAGAACTTCCATACATGCCAATCACCAAACCACGGCTCTTAATCCGTAACTTCACGACCTCACGAAGACTCCTCATGAGTCAACACTGACTCTCCAACTGACTAGCTCTATCTAGTCTACCTATCTTCCACTGACGTTCCAACCAAGCCTGCGTAGAGAACACCAAACACCATCAGCTTCAACTGGATGCACACCACTCCTTATGTAAGCTCAACATCTTCTCACCGGAAGATCAACCTATTCATCGAGATCACAACACTTCACCTCTACGTGAAGTCCAACTGGCCACAACACTACACCTCTACGTGAAACCTCTCCACCTCTACGTGAAGTTCCATCGGCCATAACTCTTCACCTCTACGTGAAGTTCCAAACAGCTTCTCGAGAACCCAAATAGCTTCATACGGGTTGCACCATCAAATGGCTGCGCCTTTACGACTGCCTACGTACCTTGCCCAAAGGATCAAGCCAACCGTAGTTCATTAAAATGAGCTCCATCAAGCTCAAACACTGGTACCTGTATTTGCAGCAGTGAACCTGTCTGACTGAGTCATATGAACCTCCTCACGACCATCATGGAGAACAACGGCCTTCAACTTGAGCTTGTCGCGATCACAAGCTTGAGATTCATGTTTCTTTCCCTACAAGCGTGATTTCACCTTGGTTCCAATAGCTGCAAGCACCTCGACATCCTCAGCAATGTCATCAACCTGTTCAGCATCAACTCTAGCTACATGATCTTCACCCGGTGTCACATCCGGTGAAGTCTTCTCTAATGCCGAACCAACTGGAGATGATGGAGTAGCATCAACCTCCACCCGCTGCGATACTTCCTTGGTCTCCGTCCTCTCCACCTGCTGAGAGACGGTGGACTTCAAACACTGAAGTCTCTCCAAATGTGACATGCCTAATCATCACGATCTTCTTGTCTTCGGGGTCCCACAACCTGTAGATGTTCCTCTTGACACCCAAATACACAAACCTCTTTGCTCGCGGATTCACCTTACCATTCTTGGCACTGAAGTAGGTCGGGCTTCTAAATTCCCGCAGCAAACAATGATCTTGAGCAGCTTTCCCAGACTAAATTTCCAATGGAGCTTTACCTCCTATCGCAGTCGATCTATTCATGAGATGGCTAGCATACACAGTCGCCTCAGCCCAAAACGACTTGTCCAATCCTGCATTAGACAACAACCTCCGAACCTCCTCCAGTAAGGAACGGATTACTTCCTTAGCCAACCCATCTGTACCTGTTATGAAGTGAGTAACAATTCCGGTGTTCTGGCCTGTAGCACCCCGTACCCGGGATACGTACCCAGATACGTGTCCCAAATTTTTTTGACAATATTGCTCAAATTTCTTCCTGTATGTGTTCATGGGTTGTGAATACTTAGTTTATTTAGTATCAGATCTGGATTCTCAGACCTAGAGTAAGCTCTGACCTGGACCGGGAACCCGGTACCAGCCAGTAACTCGATTTGACTTTCTGATAGTCCGATTTGACCGATTTCAGTTTCAGAGACTGTTTTGTAATATTTTAGATTTTTCATGATTTTCTGAAATTTTTTGAAATTTTTCTGCAAAATCTCCAAAACTGGTGTTGGTCGGCATCGCTGACTGATTCCCGAATTTTTAGTTTTCAAATGGGATTAAACTTTTAAAAACGGCTTTCACATTACATCTTAGAATTTCATTTTCTATTTAAAAATATTTTTAGAATTTTTCAAAATTTATCAAAATTTGACCGATTCTGGTGTCGGCCAGTATCGCCGGAAGATTCTAAGATTTTTATTTTGAAAAATACATTATATTTTTCGAATCTGATTTCACCGATCATCTTAGAATAATATTTTCTATTTTTGAGAATTTTTCGGAATAATTCTGAAACAGTCAAATTTTTGCCTTACTAAAATAATAATATAATTTGTCGTTCTTTCTTTTCTTGCTTTTCCCTCTCAACTCCTCTACTTATTACTCCCAGAATATTCTATTAATTTTATTATTTAATAAAATATTTATTTATAATTTTTTTACTATTTCTTTTCATTTCTTTTAAATTTTTCCATTTTATTTTCATTTTCCTTCTTTTTCTTCTTTTCTTTTCTTCTCCTCCACTCCACCTCTTCTCCCACGCCAACGCAACCAACGCAGCCGCAGCAGGGAATAGGACATCATGGGCTGAGCAACCATTGCCCCCACTCAATCCATATTCATCATTCCAATTTCATTTTTTTTTTCCTTTTCCCTCTTCACTTAAACCTCCTTCTTCCCTTCTTTCTAATTCATTTTTCCTCAACCCTTCAACTCAAACCCACTCCACTCACGCACCCACCACAACCGCCGCCTCCACCATCACCACCACCGCCCAAGCCGTCGCACCCCCCATCACCCCACCACCCTTCTCCACTTCCATCAACCTCAAATTCCACCTCCTTCTCTTCAATTCCACAAAAACCCATCTCCATTAAAACCTCCATCTTCTCCAAAATTCACCACCTCCTCCATAAATTCCTCCACTCTAACCAACCCATCACCATCTCCTCCTCCTCCTCTAACCCCCCAACACCACCAATCACCACCACCACCACCACAACCACCACCACCACCATCACCACCTCCACCAAACAACAACAACAACAACAATAAAAAAACAACCCACCTCCTTCTCCCCCCAAGCCGCGCGCGCGCCCTCCTTCCCGCCGCCGCCGCCGCCAGGCTGGCCGGCCACCGCCGGCGGCCGACCACCCCCTCCCTCCTTCTTCTATTTTCCTTTCTTTCTTTCTTTCTTCTTTTCTTTCCTTCTTTCTTTCATTTCAAATCCCTATATTCCCTAAATAAACATCATATCCCCTCATTCCAAAAATACCCCTCCCCTCATCCCCTTATTTCTTCCCTTTAATTACAACTTTACCCCCTTTCAATTAAATTTCTATTTTCCTTTTAAAACACCTTAATTTCTCTCTCTTTTTCCTACAACTTTCTCTCTCCTCTCTCTCCTCTCTCATTCCATCCCTAATACTTATATAAATATTTATAATTATATATTTTAATATATATTTGTGGGCTAGAGGTTTACTCGAACGGTTTGCTGATTCCCCAGACTTTAACCGGTATTTTACCCCGGTTTCAGGAGAGTACATTTAATACACTTAAAAATAAACACTCTTTTATTTTAAGCATGGAATTGATATATGGATATGTTAGCATGCTTAGCACTTGTTACCGTAAATTTAATACATGATATCATGCTATGCAAGTTAATATATGATGTTGCACTCGGTATTTACCCGACCCTGGACATGTTATGCTTGATATACGATTTATAACACCGATATACGGTAATTACACCGACACCTGGCATGTTACATTAGATATATGATTTTTCACACTGGCACTTGGTATTTACACCGGCACACGGTATTTGACGCTGATATTTGCCATGCTATATTTGACACCGATATTTGTCATGCTATATTTGACACTGATACTTACCATGCTATATTTGACATATGATATCCGACACTGGTACTTGCCATGCTACACTTATCACTTGATATTAGACACCGATACTTGATATGTCATACTTGACACCTGCTCCTGACACCCGGTATAGGATAAGCTTTCATGTGGTACAAATTCCTAGACCTGACATCATGACTCTTGACCGGACACTACCACCCTGAAACCTGATTATATGACATATTCATGACTATCACTATTACGGGGACTTGGCATGACTATTATATTATTACCAGATATTTGGTACTCCTGAACTCCTATACTCCTGTATACTTGAACCCCTGAAATAGGGATGCTCCTGACATTACTCCTGATACTATCTCCTGTTGGCCCCCGTAATAAGATAACCATGGATATTGTACATTTGTGAACACCTCGTGAACATTATTATTTGAGACTCTGTTATATTTAAACAACTTACACAGGGATGGGAGAAATTAATGGGTATCGATATACCTTCTGTGTTTATGGTGGCCATACATATGTTGTACAACTTCCTATAGGATTCGACCTGGAGGCCACCAGGCGTTTTCAAGGGGTGTACTGGAACCCCTACCCCCTTGTCTGCCTGTCCGGGTGTGCTATAATCCCCTAGGTATATCCTGTAGGGAACAGTGACACTCTATTCCTGTTCGGGCGTATACTAAGACCTTCGGGCATATAGTAAGTCCCGGTGCCTAGCGGTACGTTCTGGCTTAGTACCGGATACTCCTAGACCGTTGTCCCAGGCATGCACGGACCCATTTTAAACATGGTGCGTCATTCCCCATCATTTTCCAATAACCAACCTCGCTAGATTTGTATGCGGAGGTATATGGCACCGGTTGTATACCAAAACATACAAATTGAACGAGTCTTAATAATAACTTGATAATTGACTTCATACTACATGAATTTTTATGTGATTTTCGTACTTGTCATTTGTTGTAGTTACTCCATGCTTCCTAATTTGATTACATGACATTTGACCTGCTATACATGCTTTTATTTCATGCCTTATAAATGCTAATGTTATTCCATATTTCACTATTTATTGTGGTTATTTCATACTTATTGATTTGGGTACATTATACTTGACATGATGCACTTGCTATTATTTGTACTTACCATTGGGTTTTTCTTGTACTCGCTGGGTTGCCCACTAATAACTCTGGATTTGCATGTTCAGATCTAGCAGCTTAGACCGAGGTGGACCCATCAGCTGAGGATCAGGCCAACTTCTAGGAGCAGGCAGACCAGCAGTAGCTCCGTCCAGTCTTTCCCCCTGCTCGCGAGATTCCTTTTTTAGCTCATGAGTTTTATCTTTTGTATCTTGTACAGTCTACTTTTGTACTATCTAGTGATGTCATATTGATGTAATATTATGTCACTACTTATGATGACTAAGTACTTGTACTATTTTGGGTTGGATTGTATAATACCACGTATTTTCGCGCTCTGGTACTTGTGTTGTGTTGTATTGATGCTTGGCGTACATACGTGATGGTACCATCGCCCTGCGTATGTACGTCGCAGTGGCGTCTCCGTACCCGCCGGGATCAGGGCGCCACATGGCCAAATCGTAAGAATTGGTTCATATCCTTTCCAACATTACCAATCTTCAGCTCCTTGATCTTTCTACCAATCTGCCTCTCCATTCTTCCTCTCCACTTCACTAATATATCTAGGGCTTCACTACTTTGTCTCATGGGATATATCCAACAATGCCTAGATACACTATCAACAAAAGAGACAAAGTACCTGTGACCTCCAAGTGATGTCGTCTTAGCAGGCCCCCAAATGCACACGTGAACACAATCAAGAAGACCTTCATTGTGGTGAGTACTGATGCTAAATTTCACCTTCTTCTTGTCCAGAACGCTGTGTTCACCTTCCAACTTGCAGGTAGCAGCACCTTCCATCGATTCCTTCTTTGTAGGAGCTTGCAAAGACTTTTCTCCTTCCTGTCTGACCTTTCCCTGCCAGACCTCCGGGCAACCATCTTCTGAAGAACAGGAAGTCTCCACCTGACCTGTCACCATACTACCCTTCAAGTAGTAGAGATTGTCTCGGCGGATGCCTTTCATCACCACCATCGAGCCCTTGATCATTCTGAGATCACCATCTCAAACAGATATCACCATACCCGATACTTCTAAAGCTCCAACAGAGATTAGATTTCTCTTCAACTGAGGTACGTACCTCACTCCCTTCAGCTCCTTTACCATCCCATCAAACATCCTGATTTGGATTGTACCTACACCCTCCATGATACATGGGTGATCATCGCCCATAACGACTGAACACCCCTCCAGCTTCTCAAAGCTAGAAAATCAGTCCCGATTAGGGCACGCATGGTATGTAGTACCTGTATCCAAAGTCCACTCCTTTTCTCCTGAGTGACCAACGATGGGAGTAGTGACTGAAAATGAGAAACCAGACGAGTCCGAATTTGATCCACCTACTTGTGAATTACTCCTCTGAGTATTAGTCACCTTTGCAAGATTTGCTTCAGGCTTCGACTCCTTCTTCTTCCCTTTGAACTTTGGACAGTCCACTTTCCAGTGCCCTATTTCTCTGCAGAAGGCACACTGGTTCTTCCTTAGATCCCTATAGCCCGACCTGAACTTCGATCTTCCTCTTTCATCATTGCCCTTCCTACATGAACCCCTGCTTCTTACTGCTAGCGCCTCTGCCGACGAGCTTGACTGAGAAGGTTGTCTCTCCTTTCTCCTCGTCTCATAGTTTGCCAATGCAGACGACACCTCATGATAGTCTAGAGTCTGTCTACCATTTATGAAGGTTAATGTGAATGTCTCATACTCCTCGGCCGGGAGTGAGTTCAGGAGGATTACCGCCTTGTCTTCCTCATCTATCTTGACATCCACATTGACCAAGTCTGTAAGAAGCTTCGTGTAGCGGTTGATGTGTTCATTCACAGAGCACCCCTTCTTCATCTGAAACCCATACAGCTTGCTCTTCAGCTGCAATCGTGATTCCACACTCTTGGTCAGATATTTCTTCTCAAGGGTCTCCCACAATTGCCTAGCAGATATCGCGTGTAACACAAGATATTTGATGTCTTGTGTTAGACACGACCTAATCAAGCCACGCGCAGACCTGTTCATCTTCTCCCACTCTTCTTCAGTGGTTTTTCCTCGCCTCTTCTCTAGAAGTAGAGTATCCTCGAGGTTCGATGTATTCAGGGCATCCATAATCTCACACCTCTACATCCCAAAATTATTTGTGTCGTTAAACTTCACCACGTCTATCCTCAGATGAGAATCCATGGTCTTAACCGATGTACTTTCTTCTGCCATTTATCTAACTGAAACCTCTATGTATGCTGAAACTAAACTGGAGTTAGATACACAACTTTGATAAAAATCAGATTTTACCTTTCTTCACGAAACCCTAGAACGAGTTTCTGACCAGATCTATTCCACCAATGATTCCCTAAGCACTCCTTGCGTTGTTCTGAGATTGACACACGATCCCACGAACAAGACTGCCGCTGATCTGAGATCGACACACGATCTCCACCGAATCAGCTCTCGATGCCCTCCGAATCGCCAGAAAATCCCACGCGAAACCTGGGAAGCTCTGATACCACTTGTTGCGCGTCGACAACAACTACACAGAGGAACCCTAGATCTCCAACGCACGAAGAGCAGTACCAAAAATAGCACAAAACACCCAAACACAGAGAAAAGCACAAAACACAGATTTAACGAGGTTCGGCCTTGTCGCCTACGTCCTCAGGGTAAGAAAGGGGGAGGGTTTTTATTGATTTCTGCAAATCAATACGCTTACAGCAATAGGGATCGGGAAAGTTCTGCGTCTGCTCTACTCTCCTCCACAATTGCTCTCACAAACCCTTCTACAAGATCTCTCTCAAGATACCTTCTCAAGATTCAAGATACAAAACCCTAGAAATCCAAACAGCCCTTAAATAGGGTTCAAAATAACCCTTTCTGAAAACAGGCAGACCCGCTTGTCGGTCGACCGGCCGGTCGACCGACCCTATGCACCGGTCGACTGGGCCGGTCGACCGTGCCCAACCGAGAGTTGGGACACTTCAGTCGGTCGACCGATCTCCTCCTGCGGTCGACCGGACCGGTCGACCACTACCTGTGCATGTCTGCGTGCATGTCGGTCGACCGAACCGGTCGACCGAGCCACTGCTTCTGCCGACGGTCGACCGGACCGGTCGACCGTACTCCTGTTCTGCTGCTGATTTCTGGATCTTCTTCTTCGTCGACTCTTCGACTTCCTCCCCCTACAAAGAATGAGATCAGTTCTGTGTCTCTTGTAGAAGCCATGGGGCTGCTCATCAATCACAAAGGCTAGGCTGGCTGGAATTTGGCTCACCGACTCATTCCTTGTCTAGAATGTGATCTTCGTTCCCTTCTTCCACCCCTGGCTTTATATCTATTGTTAGGATCCCTGTTCTTGTACTAATCTCCTGCATAATGTACAAAAGCAAAAATCAAATTATGCAGAGAAACAAAACCTCGATCTTTTCTTTTACTTATAAAAATAGTCCTCAAAATCACAACCAGATATTAATGTTTATGGCAGTGCTTATCAGGCAAAATTGTTGAATTCATAATAATATTAAAGAAAGCACTCTAGAAATGAGTAACGATTGCTCATAATAACCTTTGCTGATGATGAGACAAGGAGAGGGAGCCGGATTAATGGAGTATGTTGGGGAGGAGACACAGATTAAGAGTTTTATTTTAGTGAGGTTCAATGAGTAATTTTAAATCCAATGATGATGAGATAGAAAAAGATAAGTTTTAGAGGTATATGGGGCAAATTATGATAACTTGAAATTGATAAGTGGGTGAAAAGAGAAGAGTGGGTATAAACAGTAAAGAAAAGAGGGTGAGTAGAATTTCCCTTTCATTAGGGTTACTTAGAATTGTTTGTGAATTCTGAAGAGCTAATTCCTTTCTATCTGTAATTGTAGTCACCTACTTCCCTTTATTTTTATAATTAGAAAATTATGTCAATTTTTTCTAGCTGAGTTCGCCTAAATTTTCCGTAGAAACATAATTACTATGTTTATTTCGAGTGCACTCATGCAATTTTAGTTAAGTGTTAAAGTAGGAAGCCTAAATGGTCTTCTTCTATTTTGAACTTGGGAGTGAAAATTATGACAGAGCCTCAGTTCCTGCAAGTGACCAATAATATCCTCTATTTAGCTACATTGAAAATTGCATATATTTGTTAATACAAGCAACTAGAGTCTGCACATTGTGTCAAGTTTATTGTTTGCATTGACCACTTTTTTGCCCCCTTAGTTTTTTCCAGCAGTGCTAGAATAGCTCCACATGATTTCCTCCCATGAGAGCCATTTAGTAGTTGTTGTCGTTCCCTTACAAGTATCAGCATCATGCTGTCTGTCGTTTTTCAGTTATGCTCCTATCTGTTAAGTTCTACACAAGTTCTGTTGTTTGACATGCGATGGATATCATTGTTTATATGACCTTTGATGTCTAAATTCTGATGTAGAGTTGCTACGTAGAAGTTCTTTTGAGATTACCATCAACATTCAGTTAGGTGGGGGGTATGCCTCTCCCTAGGCTTATAAAAAATCTTTTTATGAGGAACCATCGCTGAACAATTTGCACCTAACTTACCTGGGAGCCAGCACGTTGTGATTTCTACATGCCATCTTGATCTTTGATGCATTTGTGATATTGCAGAATAGGATGATGCTTCTTTTTGGGGATACATTACTTTATATCTGATTAGTTACTGACTTATTTTATTGTTCACCTTTAAGTGGGAACACAAACTTGTAGTCGAATAGGATGATAAATTCAGTGTTTCCTTGTGAAAGATTGCCAAGTTAATAATTAAGGTGTACATCAACAAAATCTGTCAATTTTAGCAAATATTACCAACACAAGAAGTCAATTTGATATTAGCAACTTGTTAAACCTGATTTTTAGGAGCGAACCTTCTAGGGGGAGTTGCCCAATCCTTATATACCCAAGATCATCCCCATGGCTAGTCAATGTAGGACTATTTGTTCGACCCAAATCCCAACAGAGATAACTGGCCTAACTGAAGCTTCACGTTCCCATTGCTTTTGCTTAAGCCCATTTTCCAGAGAGAGAAAGGTATGAAATTTGTCTCTTTCCATCTGATTCCCTTCCTTCCCCCTCTCTAAATTCAACTTCCAAAGGGAAACCACGAGTGTCTGAATTCAATTATTTTGAATAAATTCGATTGGGACGTTGGCATGTAGTAGGTTTGAGATCTATTTAATTGATAAGCATTAGGAAACAAAGGTTGGTTATAAATTGAATTAGGAGAAACTGTTGTAGAACTTGCACAGTTTTTACGGGGATGAATTTATGAGAGCATTTCTCTAATCATAATCTTTCAGCACTGTTCATATGCATGCACCGAAGATGTGTATAATCCCATCCTCTTTCTTATCCGCCTCAAATTGCTTCAACTTTTACTACTTAGTTTCTAAAAATTGGGGAAATACATACATTGTTCTCTGTTTATTTGGTGGTAGTGTATACTTGTTTTTGTCTTGAGGGTTTTGCTTGCTTTATCACCATACTTTTCATCACTTGCAGCATTTATATCTTTGTGCTAGAACTGATTTTCATCAAGCACATTTGATTGCCACTTCTTACTGGGAAATGTGTACTTTTTTCCAGACCTGATGAGTTGCTAGATTATTTTCAAATGAATTGAGAACAATGGCGGAAACAGACACTAGGTCAGATGCTATCTTGAGAGATGTTGAGCCCCAAGAGTTGATATGCTGTTTGACAATAAAAAGGAAGCATATGAGTTCTACACTGCATATGCTGAGAATAAAGGATTCTTCGTTAGAAGATCGAGAAAGAGACCCCGGATTGTTTCTCAGAAGAATTGAAAGCGTGTAAAATCTTTATTTAATTGTAAATAAAATTACAACGGATCAATAATCTAATTACAAAAAAAAGGAAAGAATGGTTGGATCTCCCTTATTTAATGCTGGGTTTTTCGTAGAGCGGTGGACGCTGATTCTTGTTCTCCGTTGACAAGCCGAACCGGAAGCTTCATCTTCGGATTTTCTCTCATTGGAAGCACACTGGTAAAGTATAAGACCTTAATCAGTAGTTAAAATCTCAAAGAGATTATGGAACTTCAACTCAGCAAGTTTATAAAGTGTATTCTCTTTCAGCAGTCTTGTGTTTAAGTTTCAGCCGTTTGTACTTATCCAGCTTTAAGTATTAAGCATCAAGTATGCTTTTGGGGATTCTCCTCCCCTGACCTATGGCTTCTTGGGTTCCTCCTACAGAACTCCCTCCTTTTTCTCTAACTATTCATAGCTATTTATAGAGAATTTTGGGGTGTAACAAATCCCTTAAATCTCCCCATAATGGGAAGTTATTCCCTATTATGTGGAGAGAAAATGAGGTGTAACTGACCAAGTTCGTGGCTATCAGTTACAGCAGAAACGTGGGTCCGCGTTAAGCCCGGACCTCACTCTGATGTTGAGACGAGAAGCTCACAGGCTCGCGTCTGTGTTAGAACACAGAGCTCACAGGCTTGCGTTGAAGTTAAAACGTGAAGCTACACAGATTTGTGTTTTGATATTGAAACGCGACCCTGTGGCCCGCTTATTCAAGAGCAGCACGACTATCGTGTTTGGCAGAAAACGCAATCCTTGCGTCGTGTTATTGATGAAGTATAATGTCTGCGTTTGAGGTTGGAACGCGATCTCCGCTTTTGCAAGGTCCGCATCTGAGTTTGGGAACGCGACCTCCGCGTTTTACAAAGAACGCGAAGTCCGCGTTTGGGTTGAAACGAGACCCTCGTATTCGGCATAAGGCCTGCTTCTGAGACTTAGTCTTCAGTAATTTTTAGATAGCCTACAAAACCCCCTCCAAAGTTTTTGAAAATCCACGGTTAACTTGGACGAATTTCGGAATACTTTGGACTTCATGTTGATTTGGACTCTCATGATTGGACTGGTAATCTTTTGAGATGTCATGAGCTTAATTTTGTCTGGATTTTGGTCTTCGTGAGTGTATTATTGAACTGTTTGAAGCCTCCAGGATACATCCTTGTGAGTGTCTAGATACACGGTCTAGAATTTATCTGAGCTCTGATTTATTTGTCGGTGTACTAATGAACCGGTAGAGTTGTCAATTATTTTTCCGGTGTACTATTGAAAAGATTGCAGAAGCGGGGAAATACTCTAGTGCTGGCAAGAGAAGACGCATCCTTTATTGATGAAGACGCGGGTCTCTCTGTTGAGAATGCGACTCTTGTCTTAACTTTGAAATGCAGGATCGCGTGTTGGGTGCTTCTGAACGTGAGTCTCACGTTGAGTTTGTTTGAAACGTGACTCTCGTGAAAAGCGGATGTCGTGTTGGAAGCTTTTGAACGTGTAACACCCCGCTCCCGGGATACGTACTTAGTTGCGCATCCATATTTTTCGATCGTATTTTTTGATTTACTTCCTGTATTTGTTTTGTATTATGAATTATTTATATGATCGTTTTGCCTTGAATCTGGATTCGTGGACTCGGATTCAGCCCTAGTCTGAATCGGGGACCCGATCTCAGATTATTGCTCGATTTAGTCTTTCTGGCGTTCAGATTTGACCGATTTCAGTTTCAAACATCATTTTCCAATATTTTAAATTTTCATGATTTTCTGAAATTTTTTAGAAATAAATTGAAAATCTTCAAAACCGGTGTCGACCAGTACCACTGACCGATTCTCGGATTTTTAATTTACAAACGGAGTTGAATTTTAAGAAACGACTTTTCCATAACTTCTTAAAATCATATTTTCTATCTAAATACTTTTTCTGAGATTTTTCTAAATTTATCGAAATTCCACTGAATTTGGTGTTGGCCAGTATCGCTGGTTGATTCCAGGAATTTTAGTTCACAATTGGAATCAAATTTCTATATTCCGCTTTCATATTACTCCTTAAAATTATATTTTTTCCTTTCATGCATTTTCTGGGATCGGCCAGTATCAAAATCCGGCCGACCTGGTGTACACCGGTATCGATGGTGGACTTCAGGATTTTTATTTTGAAAACGGGATTAAATTTTTAAAAACCGATCTCACCAAACATCTTATAATGATATTTATTATTTTTGAGAAATTTTAGGAAGCTTTCCAAACTGCTTCATTTTTCGGGCATTTCCAGAGTTTTCGGTGTTTTCCCTGATACCAGAATTTATCCAGATATTATATTTATATATTCTTCTCATTTTCTCTCTCTCTCCTTAGATGCGAGTCTCACCAGACTCAGATCTGGTCATTAGATGCGAAGATTTATATTCTTTCTGTATTTAATGCACTGCTAATCAATTCCAATCAAGTCATTATGACTTTTGTCCTTTTTGTTAAACGCAACTTCCGTATTTTTCTCAAGACGCAAGATTCCATCACTACGTCTGGACAACTGCTAGACGCAGATTTGCATATGAGACGCAGCCCTTTGTTTTAAAAGAGACGCAACTCTCTTTATTTGTATGGCACACTTGTAATTATCTAAACAATCCCCTTATATATACACCCCCTTTTCTTTCCTTCTCTTTCATTTTTTCTCTCTTTTTTTCTTCTCCAATAGCAAGCAACGCCAGCAGCCCAAGCTAGCCGTGCCCTCCTTTGGCCGGCCACCCTTCATTTTCACCACCATCTCCGCCACCAACTCCTCCACCATTCTCCCCTCCATCTCCTCCTCCATTTCCAACAACAACAACACCTCCACACCACCGTCTTATTCCTCTTTTCCACCAAGAAACTCCAAGAAACCCACTTCCACCACCAACTTCACCACCTTCCCTACCACTACCTACACCACCTTGACCACCACGAATCACGCCATCTTTCTCTCCTCGGAATACTCTTTCTAACGAGGTATAGCTTCGTTCTCCGAAGCCTCGTTTCTAAAACTCTATTTTCACCATTTCAACTACACTTGCACCACCATTGCTTGGGCTTGGGGCTTTGCCCACACATCTCCGGCCACTTCCGGCCATCTCCGGCCACCTCCGACCGCCGCCGGCAACATGACCGACCATCCCCCCTTCCATTCATCTTTCTTTTCTTTCCTTTCCTTCTTTCTTTTCTTCCCTTCTTTTTTTTCTTTCTTCCCTTCTCTTTTCTTTCCTTCTTTTGTCTTTTTTTTTCCTTTCCTTAAATTCCAAACCTGCGTCCCTCTCTCCTCTTCTCCCTGCGTCTCCCTTTTTTCTCTCTCCCCCCCTTTCTCTTGTTATGTGAAACTAGACGCGGATTTTACCCCCTGCTCCAAGTAGTTATTTAACGCGACATTCGCGTACTTATATCAACACGACGCGGAGTTCATACTCGAGTCTGCGTTCTCCTCGTGTCCTTGCTAGAACGCGGGTCTCGAACCCCGCGTTTTTGATCTCTACGCAATGCGACTCTCGCGTCTATGAATCCCGCGTCTTCATTCTCTCTCCTCCTTTTTATTGGAACGTGTTTACGCGTTTGGTTCCTAGATTTCAGAGATCGGGGATTTCACAGTATTTTTCATATTTAGGCGAGTGTCCTCGCCTCCATTCGGTTTTCCCCGCTTCGTCGGGTCAACTTGTATTTTCATTATGTATAACTTAACAACTGATGTGTTATCATTTACCATGCTACTACTAGACACCTGCTCCTGTATATTATCTCTTATCACTTGTTCCTTACTATGACATGACTTATTACTTGTCACCTGCCTGATCACTTGTCATTGGCATGTTGAGACCTGATACCTATTATGATTAACTCTCTACTCATGATTATAACATTATGGGAATGTAGTACTTGATCTCTTGTTATGGACTCCCGTTATGCTTGTTATGTACTCCTGTTATGACCAGTTATGATCCTACTCATTCCCGTAATCTGATAATATTGTTAATAAGGTATAAAAAGGATAACTTGCACGGGGAATGGGAGGAAGTGATGGATGCCGGTATGGTGCCTTGCTTATAGTAGTGGAATACTAAAAACTAACGATTCGTGTTAGGGGGATTTCAGGCCCCCAGAAGATGCGTGTTAGGGGGATTTAAGGCCCCCAATGGCTGTGTCCCGGGCGGACGGAAACTACTATAAGTATGAGCTATCAGTTCTTCATCAGCTTCCAATAACCAACCTCGACTTACTTATATATGGATGTATGTGTGTTGAGATGTACACCAGGACACATACCTAGATATATGGGTCAGACGAGTAATAATAATAAAAGATGCCAGCTATGGATCCATTGTATGCTTTGCCATGTTTGTTTGTATCGGGTTTTTACTTTGGATTTCTGGTTTTATGATTATTATACTATACATGTTCATATCATGTCTTTCCACTTGTGTTCTACTCCTTTAATCCCTGCTCTCATCTTATCATATCATGAGTATTCCCTGCTTCATATCAATTACTGTCTCTCTACTTGATTCTGCATGCTTGTGCTCAGGACACGATTTTCAATGCATATTTATGACTTGAATTTATCAATACACATGTGCTTATCTCAGCACGCCATCTGGCTTTCGCATCACCACTCGCCGGGGAGTTCTGACTCATGTCCAGGTTTTGGAGCTTGGAGCGTGTGGATTCTCCCAGTTGCTGATCAGAGTGGCGCAGCTGAAGCGTAGACCCCTAGCAGACTGTCCAGAGTCGCATCCTTCCAGGCCCCCCTGCTCGGCTCTAGAGTTTTCCTGTTATGACTCTGAGCCTCTTTTTACACTGTTCATACTTGTACATCCTTTGTATTCTCGCATTTGCGCCATAATGGTGATGTAATATTATTGTAATATTGTGTCACATCTGGTGATAAATTTGTAATTGTACTCATGTGTTGGAATGTATAATGCACCACGTGCTTCCGTACTCTTATTCTTGCCTGTACTGATGCTTAGCGTATATACGAGAGGGCATTTCTGACCTGCGTATATACGTCGTAGTGACGTCCCCGTACCCGCCGGATCGGGGCGTTACAGGGTGGTATCAGAGCTTAGGGTCTCACATCCTCAGTACGTCCAGACGGTAAATTAATGGTAAAAAAATTTGCAGCTGGAATGCATGAGTCCTGATTATACAATCCAACTACAAGTGCAGAGTTATCTTTTTCTTGATCATCCTTTCTTTGATTCTAGTCCCTTCCATCTTTCCACTGTTTTGGTTTTTTTGTAGCCTTTATACCAATTTAAGATATGGTTATACTAGAGAGGTAGTGGCTAGTTCTGAATGAAGCTATTATATGATCTCTTCGGTCAACTCTATGGTGCTCGGGCATTCTCGACATTGATCAGCGATCTTGTTATCTTTCAGAAGGCGGTATCCGGATTTTCTACGGTTACTCTATATTCTTGGCTATATCTTTCAGAGTGATCGATGCCTGATATTCGGAATTCTCAATTATCGGACTTCTTTATTATGCTCAGCATTATCAGGATTTTCTTTATCTTCGGTATTCTGACTCGTTCTCGGAGAGCTATCAAGTATGTAGTACAGCTGGAATTCTATTACAAAGAACTGATATCAGATCAGTATTATTCGGCATCGTTCGAAGATTTATACAGCATGAAGTGAAGAAGATATCTATATTCTGATTATTGTTCAGCCAACTTGAGATCCCTACCTGTAGTAATTCATATCGTGATTGGTATAATTCCCATCCATGTCCCTTTTGTGTTCATCTTACCCCTTATCGAAATTGTGAGGACGCAATTTTTTTGTAAGGTGAATGGAATGTAACACCCCGCTCCCGGAAACGTATTTAGTTGCGTATCTAGATTTTTTGATCGTATTTTTTGATTTACTTCCTGTATTTGTTTTGTATTATGAATTATTTATATGATCGTTTTGCCTTGAATCTGGATTCGTGGACTCGGATTCAGCCCTAGTCTGAACCGGGGACCCGATCTCAGATTATTGCTCGATTTAGTCTTTCTTGTATTCAGATTTGATCAATTTCAGTTTCAAACATCATTTTCCAATATTTTAGATTTTTCATGATTTTCTGAAATTTTTCAGAAATAAATTGAAAATCTTCAAAACCGGTGTCGACCAGTACCACTGTCCATTCTCGAATTTTTAATTTACAAACAAAGTTGAATTTTAAGAAACGACTTTCCCATAACTTCTTAAAATCATATTTTCTATCTAAATACTTTTTTTAGGATTTTTCTAAATTTATCGAAATTCCACTGGATTTGGTGTCGGCCAGTATCGCTGGTTGATTCCAGAAATTTTAGTTTACAATTGGAATCAAATTTTTAGATTCCGCTTTCATATTACTCCTTAAAGTTATATTTTTTCCTTCCATGCATTTTCTGAGATTTTTCAGGATTTATCAAAATCCGGCCGACCCTGTGTAGACCGGTATCGACGGTAGACTTCAGGATTTTTATTTTAAAAACGGGATTAAATTTTTAAAAACCAATCTCACCAAACATCTTATAATAATATTTATTATTTTTGAAAATTTTTGGGAAGCTTTCCAAACTGCTTCATTTTTCGGGCATTTCCGGAGTTTTCGATGTTTTCCCAGATACCGGAATTTATCTAGATATTATATTTATATATTCTTCTCATTTTCTCTCTCTCCTCAGATGGGAGTCTCACCAGACTCAGATCTGGTCATTAAATGCGAAGATTTACATTCTTTCTGCATTTAATGCACTGCTAATCAATTCCAATCAAGTCATTATGACTTTTGCCTTTTTGTTAAACGCAACTTCCGCATTTTTCCCTGGACGCAAGATTCCATCACTGCATCTGGACAACTGCTAGACGCAGATTTGCATATGAGACACGGCCCTTTGTTTTAAAAGAGACGCAACTCTCTTTATCGGTATGGAACACTTGTAATTATCTAAACAATCCCCTTATATATACACCCCCTTTTCTTTCCTTCTCTTTCATTTTTTATCTCTTCTTTCTTCTCCAATAGCAAGCAACGCCAGCAGCCCAAGTTAGCCGTGCCCTCCTTTTGCCGGCCACCCTCCATTTCCACCACCATCTCCGCCACCACCTCCTCCACCATTCTCCCCTCTATCTCCTCCTCCATTTCCAACAACAACAACACCTCCACACCACCTTCTTCTTCCTCTTTTCCACCAAAAACTCCAAGAAACCCACTTCCACCACCAACTTCACCACCTTCCCCACCACTACCTACACCACCTTGACCACCACGAATCACGCCATCTTTCTCTCCTTGGAATACTCTTTCTAACGAGGTATAGCTTCGTTCTCCGAAGCCTCATTTCTAAAACTCTATTTTCACCATTTCAACTACACTTGCACCACCATTGCTTGGGCTTAGGGCTTTGGCCACCCATCTCCGGCCACTTTCGGCCATCTCCGGTCACCTCCGACCGCCGCCGGCAACATGACCGACCATCCCCCCTTCCATTCTTCTTTCTTTTCTTTCCTTTCCTTCTTTCTTTTCTTCCCTTCTTTCTTTCTTTCTTCCCTTCTCTTTTCTTTCCTTCTTTTTTCTTTTTTCTTCCTTTCCTTAAATTCCAAATATGCGTCCCTCTCTCCTCTTCTCCCTGCGTCTCCCTTTTTTTCCCTCTCCCCCCCTTTCTCTTGTTATGTGATACTAGACGTGGATTTTACCCGCTGCGTCCAAGTAGTTATTTAACGCGACATTCGCATTCTTATATCAACGTGACGCGGAGTTCATGCTCGCGTCTGCGTTCTCCTCCTGTCCTTGCTAGAACGCGGGTCTCGAACCCCGCGATTGTGATCTCTACACAACGCGACTCTCGCGTCTGCGAATCCCGCGTCTTCATTCTCTCTCCTCCTTTTTATTGGGACGTGTTTACGCGTTTGGTTCCTGGATTCCGGAGATCGGGGATTTCACAGTATTTTTCGTATTTAGGCGAGTGTCCTCGCCTCCATTCGGTTTTCCACGCTTCGTCGGGTCAACTTATATTTTCATTATGTATAACTTAACAACTGATGTGTTATTATTTACCATGCTTCTACTAGACACCTGCTCCTGTATATTATCTCTTATCACTTGTTCCTTACTATGACATGACTTATTACTTGTCACCTGCCTGATCACTTCTCATTAGCATGTTGAGACCTGATACCTGTTATGATTAACTCTCTACTCATGATTATAACATTATGGGAATGTAGTACTTGATCTCTTGTTATGGACTCCCGTTATGCTTGTTATGTACTCCTGTTATGACCAGTTATAATCTTACTCATTCCCGTAATCTGATAATATTGTTAATAAGCTATAAAAAGGATAACTTGCACGGGGAATGGGAGGAAGTGATGGATGTCGGTATGGTGCCTTGCTTATAGTAGTGAATACTAAAACTGACGATTCGTGTTAGGGGGATTTCAGGCCCCTAGAAGATGCGTGTTAGGGGATTTAAGGCCCCCAATGGCTGTGTCCCGGGTGGAAAGGAACTACTATAAGTATGAGCTATCAGTTCTTCATCAGCTTTCAATAACCAACCTCGACTTACTTATATATGGATGTATGTGTGTTGAGATGTACACCAGGACACATACCTAGATATATGGGTCGGATGAGTAATAATAATAAAAGATGCCAGCTATGGATCCATTGTATGCTTTGCCATGTTTGCTTGTATCGGGTTTTTATTTTGGATTTTCGGTTTTATGATTATTATACTATACATGTTCATATCATGTCTTCCACTTGTGTTCTACTCCTTTAATCTCCTGCTCTCATCTTATCATATCATGAGTATTCCCTACTTCATATCAATTACTGTCTCTCTACTTGATCCTGCATGCTTGTGCTCACGACACGATTTTCAATGCATATTTATGACTTGAATTTTATCAATACACATGTGCTTATCTCAGCACGCCATCTGGCTTTCGCATCACCACTCGCCGGGGAGTTCTGACTCCTCTAGATCCTCATGTCCAGGTTTTGGAGCTTGGAGCGTGTGGATTCTCCCAGTTGCTGATCAGAGTGGCGCAGCTGAAGCGTAGACCCCTAGCAGACTGTCCAGAGTCGCATCCTTCCAGGCCCCCCTGCTCAGCTCTAGAGTTTTCCTGTTATGACTCTGAGCCTCTTTTTACACTGTTTATACTTGTACATCCTTTGTATTCTCGCATTTGCGCAAAATGGTGATGTAATATTATTGTAATATTGAGTCGCATCTGGTGATAACTTTATAATTGTACTCATGTGTTGGAATGTATAATGCACCACGTGCTTCCGTACTCTGATTCTTGCCTGTACTGATGCTTAGTGTATATACGAGAGTGTATATACGAGAGGGTATTTCCGACCTGCGTATATACGTCGCAGTGACGTCCCCGTATCCGCAGGATCGGGGCGTTACATAACGCGAGCTTTGTTTGCTTAAAATGCAATGATTACGTTGGATTATTCTGGATGCGGACGTTGTTTGAAACGCGGTTCTCTTCGGTGCCATGTGTCAGCTCGATTTGAGCTCGAGATATGCGCCGCGTATCTCGGCCGTTGGGAGGTTTATAAAAGAAATGGGTCTTTCAACAGTCAGTTCACTTGACTGTTTATCTCTCTCAATCAGACCCGCGTCTGAAGATCAAAGACTTTTGAGCTTTCTTAAGAACTCAAAAAGCTTTCAAGCTTTTTTCAAAAAAAAATCTTCATAGATTTTCATCGTTGACATGGCCCCAAAAGGCAAGACTGTTGCTTCTACAAGCGTCGCTGCTACGTCGACCATTGTGGGTGGTTCTCCTCATCAGGAGGCTCCTATTTCTGGTAAGTAGAAATGGCTTTCGCCATTATTGAGAAGAGCTTCATCTCTTGAAATTCAAAATTTCTTTTGAAGTTGAACAGGCAACGCGGGGCTCACAGGCCTTTGTTTGATTTGTGGACGTGGTTCTCGTGTTGATGAGCAGAACGCGGGTCTGCGTTTCTTTGCCTTATCAATGCGACCCTCACATCTGTGAATTGAATGTAAGTCTGTCGAGCTCCGCGTTATGAGAGTTCTGAACGTGAGTCTCGTTATGAGACTCACGTTTAGTCTCAACACTTAGAAACATTTCTAAGTCTTCAAGTGTAAAGCTCAGATGCGGGTCTCATGTGTTGAAATCCATATTTTAGGCTTCAGCACTTAGTTAATTTTTATTACCTCAGAATTTGACTTATGTCCTCTTCTTTGCAGTGAGGTACTCGTTGAATTCCTTGACCAAGAGGAACCACTTCAGTCACATTGGCGGTGCTGACCCTAATTTTTTTCTTTTGTAATACTTCATCTAATTCAATAAGAGTGTAATTTTGACATAAATAATAAAAGTGATAATTTTGCATTTATCTTGTCTTTATTTTCTTTTTTTATTGAAAAATCAGACAAACGAAAGCGATTGAATTTGATTGCTAGATGTGACGATTAACATAGTGACTCAAAGTTCGGTAACTAGAAAATTTGAGAGGGTTACTGTTAGAGGTGTGATGTTAACTTGACAGGGGTTGAATTCGTGATTTGAATGAATTTTATGGCCTTGCTATTCTATTGATGAGAATAACGTGTGGAGTTTTATCCACTGGGGATTTATGAAAATTTTTACCATCAGAAGTATAATGTTAACGTGACGAGTTTAGATTTACAGCTTGAGCAAATTGAATTGTCAGATACATGATGTTAACTTGACACAGATGTGTACTAGGGATATGATATTAGCTAGCATCAAGAAGGTCTCATTTTCATTGAGAAAACTGAGAAAATCACTGTCATAGATTTAGTGTTAACTTAACAACGGGATGAATGCTACAGGTTGATATTAACTTAGCCTTGGACGTCTCGATTTCAATGAGAAAACTCGAGGGAAGATCATTGTCATAGTTATAGTATTTAACGTAACAATGAAATGGATGCTTGATGTATGATATTTTAATTTAGCATTGAAAGTCTTAAAAGTTGAGAGAATCACTGTCATAGGTATAATATTAACTTAACAAGAATTTATATTGTGATATAAGCAATTTTGGTCAGAGGTATAGTTTTTAACTTGGCTAGAAAATTTTGCGATTTGAGCAATTTAGTGGACTCGTCATTCTATTGAAGAGAATTGACAAGTTGAAATTCTCTCCGCTAGAAAAATTGAGGAAAATCACTGTTAGAGGTATGATGTTAACTTAACAGTGGGGTATGCCAAAAGTATGATGTTAACTTGACATTGCGACTTGAGCAAATCTTGTTAGTCTGTTATTCTACTGGAAGAATGATAAGTAGGGTTTTATCCACAGTGGATTTATTGAGATTTTTACCATCAGGAATGTTAACGTGAAAGGTTTAAATTTACAGTTTGAGCAAATTAAATTGTCAGAGGTGTGATGTTAACTTAATAAGAATGTGCACTAGAGATGTGATATTAACTTAGCACTATAAAGGTCTCAGTTTCGTTAAGAAAACTGAAAATATCACTGTCATAGGTGTAGTGTTTAATTTAACAGTGAAATGAATGCTAGAGGTGTGATGTTAACTTAGCATTAAAAGTTTCATTTTCATTGAGAAAATTGAGAAGAGTGTTGTCAGATGTGTGATATTAACTTGACAGATATTTTCTGATTATTAGAGGTATAATGTTTAACTTAACAGTAACGCATGCCAGAGGTGATTTTTAGCTTAGCACTGGAGAGGTGTAGTTTTAACCATAGGTTCTCGTTTCTACAAAGAAAATTGAGAAAAATACAATTAGAGGTGTGGTATTAATGTAACAGTAATGCATATTGCGATTTAAGCAAGATTAGTCAGAGGTATAGTGTTTAACCTGACTGGAAAATTTTGCGATTTGAGCAATGTTGAGTGAACTTGTCATTTTATTAAAGATAATAACAAGTGGGATTTGATCCGTTATTATCAGAGGTATAATGTTAACATGACCAGTGCTCTGCTGGAGATTGCAATTTGCGCAATTTTAATGTATCTGTCATTCTATTGGAGAGAATGGCAAGTGTGATTTGAACCCATTGGGGATCAGATGAAATCTTACCGTCCAGGTGCAGTGTTAACGTGACGGACTCCGTTAGGGATTAGGAAATGACTTGTCAGAGGTGTTATGTTAACTTGACAATAAATCATTTATTGTTAGAGGTACGATTTTGAACATAACAGTAGTTTGAGTGGACTTACCATTCTATGGGAGAGAGCGACAAGTGGGTTTGATCCACTGGGGATATGAATGTTTTACTATTAGAGGTATAATGTTAACGTGACATGTTTGATCTGTAATCATTTCGCTGGGGAAACAAATGCAGTTTTTTATGGTCCTATCATTTCATGGAAGGGAATTGGTAGGAGATTTTGGAGGGAAAGTTGGGATCAGGTCCCGTAGAATGTTTAGAAAACCCTCAGCTATCAACGAATTTGGTATGCCTTTATCAACTACCATTTGAGTTGGCTAGACATGCTATTCCCCTCAGCATGATGAGTTGTCGAGAAATTTTCTTTGAGCTTAAAGACTAACTTTTTTCCTCTATCCTTAGCCGTTGGAGGCGTTGGATTATTGTTCCACAGATAACTTTTAAAATTCTGCTGGGGATTAAAGAAGTATTAACTTCATGGGGAATTGACAGGGAAATTATTGTTCCATGTGAGTACTTATTTAATCAGAGGTGTGATGTTAATTTGATCATGGATAGTACTTTTTATTTGGAGTAGTGCATGATGTACTTCCAGGAGATTTTTATTCCATCAGAATGATAAACACAAATAGTCTTTGACATTATAATGATGGAATGATTTAGACTGTTCAGAGATAACTGTTGAACGTAACAGTCGTAGAAGTCAGATCACCTCATTGCCCAGTAGATTGAGGAAAAAAAGAGATATAGTTTAAGGGTTAGAAGGATGTTATCTAGATGGATGCGTGTCTCTGTCTTCCACAATATATCCGCGGTAGCAAGGGCTATGCGGGTCGAATCCACAGAGAGGAATGCGATAGAAGCTTTTCTACGAATTCTCTAACAATTAGCTTGTAAAAGAAGAAATTGTTTGTAAGCAAATATTTTAAAAATAGAAAGAATAAGTATAGCCAACTAATCATCTACCACAACCAAACACTAGTCTATCAAGAATAAATATCATGTTGAATTTATAAGGATTAAACCTAGATTATTGTTTCAAATCCAAGAAAGAAAAGTAAGAAAGAGATTAAACCCTGTTGGCAGTACACTAGATAGAACTAAGCATTGGTTTATCAAAGTCCCAAAGTATAGTTTAAGAAAAGTAATTTTAACTTAACATTAAACCATCAAAGCATCTAAGTATAAAACAAGGACAATTATTAAATAGTATACCCTAAACCTAGCTTAACTCAATTCATGACTAGTCTTCAAGAATTATTTACTTACCCTAGGTTTTTTAACATGCATAGAGTTCAATCAACTTATCTTCATAGATCTAGGTTTTAATTAGTGGAGAGATTAGCAAGCTTTTAAGAAATGAGTTACACATAATTATGGTGGAATTAAAACATGGTAAAAGATTGCAAAAAATAGATGAAACAAAATAAAAGAAACACAAATAATAATTAAAACAAAGAGATTGAAAGAAAAGAATGACTTTTTATTAAGTCTGTCACTAACTCAGTACAAAGCCTTCTCCTTTCTTCAACTCTTCTTCAAAGTAAAAAAATAAAAACTAGAAAAGTACAAGTAAATTTGGAAAGAAAAGAGAATCTAAAGAAACCCTAAATTTGAGCCTCTCAGAGCTGCTCTTCCTCTGTTGCTATGCAAGGGTATTTATAGGGATATAAGATATAGAGTCCCAGTACAACTCTCCCACGAAGACGCATCTCCAACATTATCCAACTAGCCGCGGAAACGCGGCTATGGCCGCGTTTTCGCGGCAATAGCGTGGCCAATGGCCTCGCGCTTTCTTGCGTGGCCTCCTCTGGTCTGTCCATCTGGGCGCCTTCTTCTAAATTCTGCATGCAGACCCTCTATCTTGGGAACTCGGGATAACTTAGGAAGCAAATTATCAAAAATCCAAATTTGAAAAGGACTTTATCTTTAAGCTTTTCTCCCTTTTATCTTTATCCTTGGTGCAAGCAACTAGGTTTAAGTAGAAGTCCATCTCGTTTTTAAGATGAGGATTCATCTTATCCTTTTCCTTCTCTTTGCAATTAGGAGTCCCACTTTATCCTTCTCTTTAGCAATTAGGAGTTCTATTTTTATTCTTCCTCTTCCTCCCCTAGATTTTAAATTAATAATTTAAAATCCAAGTTTAGATTAAGTTAGATAAGATAGAAGCTTCTAAATTACTACAATTAATTATGCATGTGGGCTTGTGGACTTTTTTAGGCTCTAATTGGGCTTCATTTATTATTTTTTTTATTTACTCAAGGCCTGCACACATTAAACAATAAAATATTAGTAGTAGTGCTTAATAAAAGAATAAATAGTGAAATATGATGATAAATATGCACTTTTTATTACCTATCACACCCCACACTTATCTTTTTGCTCGTCCTCGAGTAAAATTTAAAAAGAAAAAAGAAAAAGAAAAACTAATCTATCCTAACTCACTTTCGTAGGAATCACGATTGAACTTAGCACGTGTAACAAGCCGTTAAACCTCTACGTTACCCTAGAGAACGAGTGTTATCTCGTGAGGGTTTTCAGCGGATTACACCCACAAAATCCATAAAAGGAAAATGTTAGAGATTTAATTAATTTTATTATTTATTTATTTATTTTATTTTGAAAAAGGAAAGAAATATTTGAAATATATTTGAAGAAACTAAGTAATCTATAAGTTTTAAGATTATCATTTTTATTCATTCTTGAACTTAATCTTTATACAATAATTTGTCATTAATTTTAGGTAAGGATTAAAATTGAATTTTTGTATAGTCTCTTTCGTTACCCTAAGTCATATGCATCCTTGTGAACATGAATCTTTACTAGGGATTCTTTAACTTGGACTCCCATGCCTCTTTATTATATATTTTTTATATATATCTATTTTTTTTAAATGTATAACTCATCTAATTTTCTTTTGTATAAGTATCAAGGCTTCTTGAGGCCCTCATACCTAACTAATTGACTATTAGATGTATTAGTACATATATAGATAACCTTAGTTTTCTTAGGCTTTCTAATCCACCCATGTAGCGAGCCTAAGGTCGGTGGCTCTCAAACCGATCGGTTTTAGGGCACCGCGTGAGAAAACACCCCACGGACTTAAGGATTCGAGTGAATTAGGCCACAAAACTAAGGACTTTATTTATAAAATCGCCTTTAGGCGTGAATACTTATGCTTCTTGAGACACATGTATCCAGCTTAATAAATGAATTTTTTTTTTATTTTATATATATATTTTTTATTTTAATTTTTTTTATAAGGCACAAGAGTCTTTGTCTTAGAATCCTTGATGTGTAAGTGTATTAGGTATGCACATTTCATTAAGATAAAATTAAGACTAATTAATTATTCAATTTTTTCTCCTATACCTAAAAATCTAACAATTTATTTTATTTTGACCAAGTTTTTAGAAATCCTAATCATGATTTTTCTAATTTTTAAGATTAACTTAGATTTCTTTCAAAAGATAAGTCAAAATATTGTTCTCTTTTTCAAAAAAGTTTTTTTAAATTTTTTAGTTAATATCTACCTATGTTAGTATGTTAGTAAATCCTCCCCCACACCTATCTCATGCATTATCCTCAATGTATGAATGAATGCATGTATGCATGAAAAAGAAGAAAAGGAAGGCAAATATTGCCTTAAGGTGGTGGTTCCGGTGGTGATCTGATTGGTCCACGAAATGCGACCCATTTGAATTTTTGTGAAGTTCGGAGAACCCACCAGAAATCTCTCTTGTATAACCCACTAAAATGATGTATGTATGAACATTTTTTATTAAAAATTTAACCCCATCTAATTTCCAAATTTCATAATAATTTTCGGAGTCAATTTTGTCAACCGCCTTGTCCCAAAATAGAGTGTGAAAAGATAGAATAATTGACTTGGACTTAGGAAGTACAGGAACTAATACCGACTCAGGAAAATAACTTAAGTCAAATAATGGTTCAGGAGTCGAGCTTGGTTAAAGAAATGGGTCCAAATCAAGAAGTTGAAACTCAAGTCCACATTCATTTTCCCACAATGGAATGTGACTTAATATTAGTGATTCAAGTTCAAGAATGACAGGTGTGGGATCAAAACTGACTCTAAAATATTACTCAAATTGGGTAACAAAATAGGAGTCAATATTGATTCGAGAATTTGAACTGGATCACAAATTTGAGAATCTAGGTCACATATCTCATTGAGTTCAATTTCATAAAAATGAGAACTGGCCAATTTGTCAATGGGACTTTCAAAAGTATGAAATTGGTCAAATTCAATATGATGATCATCAAAGATGGGTGATTCAATTTCATTATAAATTGGCACAGGATCCAATGTTGACTCGGGAAAAGTATTGAAATCAGGTGAAGACACCGGAGTCATTATTGAATCAGGAAGTAGAATTGAATCATTAAGTTGAGGTTCAGGATCATATTCATTCTCAAGTTCTATTTCAGGAAATAAATAACTTGCCAAACGTCATTTTTAAAATTCGGAGTTTGAGCAAGTTCAAATGATTGTGCTGAAATGGAATCTTGTATTTCAATACAAGATAACTCTTCGTCTCTAACAGAATGGTTAGCGACATCAGAAATGGTCAAACGGTGAGAATGGAGAGTTTAGACTATTAGATCTATGTCATGATTACGAGCGATTTTAGCCTGAGTCATGGCTTCAAGCATCTTTTCATAGTCGATTGGTTCATCGTTTTGTTGTGATTGGCTTGAAAAAATGAAGTGTTGTTGTGAAATTCGTGGTGAAATTGTGAGTCCGTCAGATTCTGTGATTGTTGCTTGGACTCACGCATAATCATTTCCAAGATTGAAGGTTTCCTATTGTGTGATTGTTGCTTGGACTCACGCATACTCATTTTCATCATTTTCAAGATTGATGGTTTTCTTTTTTGAACTGGTGGTTGTGAGTATGAATCTTGAAAATATTATGGACAACGTGGATAAGGAGGACAAGTTGGTTGAAAATTGGACTCGAGGGAGGTGAATCCCCATTAATTGTTTTGAAAATTATGATCATAAGATGGGGGGCATGGGTTATATTCATTCAGATAAGACCACTCCGGCACACTAGGTTGGTTAAAGTTATGATATGCCGGGTTGGTAATATCTAAAAAAGAGGTTCGGGTGTAATATGGATTACCATTAAAATTGGAAAAATTATTGTTATAAGTCATATCACCCAAACAAAAAACAAATAAGCAAACAAATAAAAATAAAAAAAATCTAACCTAAGTTACGGTAAACCTGGACCTAGACGACTCCAACTTTAGACTGTCTTTAAGAGGTATATTGCCGACCTTAACCACAAGTTAATCGGTCAGGTAGGTCGCAAGGTTGGTGGGAGGTTATCCGTCAAAGACGTTCCTTAATTAAGTAACCACTAACCTTCGAGCTTTCGGCCCTTAATCCCCTTCCTAGACACCGATTTGACAAGAGTTAATTTCGAATAACTTTCTCCTTCAGCCAATCTCCTAATGAGTCCGAGTTAACCTAAGGCCAGCGTCTAGTCAATTTTTATTTTTAAGGTTAGGGTTAAGGAAGGGTGATGAAATCCCCACCTTATCTTGTTTATGAGTTTTGCCCTTAAATTGATTTAGTGCATGTGTAAAGAAATATTCAAGTAGTCACTCAAAAGCAGTAAATCAGCCAAGGGTGCTTCCTAGTCTATATGCAATGTGAACGTACCTTGTCTCCAGCACTCTTCAACAGAAATTAAAAAAATTAAATAGACACGTGCCTATGATGCAAGAGTCTAAATTTTTTTATTTATCAATCAATAGGTTACTGTTAATTAGTTAGCAGTATGCAGGGTGATCACAGAGAAAAATTATCAAAGCAGTAAACAGAACTTACAATTTGCAGCAACCTACAAAAAGTTCAGTCAGTAATTTGCTACTATAGCCACGTACCGCGTTTGCGCGGCGAGATAGTAGGCTCTGCTGCTCTGCCTTCTAGGGCAGAGGCACAGAGTTGCTATATGTCCTTAGCTGTAGCTAATTTTTCTGTTATCAGATCCTGCAAAAAATAAATAAATAAATAAATAATTAGTTTTTTTCAGAGAATATCGTACCGTTCCCTCCCGGCAACGGCACCAAAATTTTGATTGAGGAAAAACAGAGATATAGCTTAAGGGTTAGAAGGATGTTATCTAGATGGATGTCTGTCTCTGTCTTCCATAATATATCCGCGGTAGCAAGGGTTATGCGGGTCGAATCCACAGGGAGGAATGCGATAGAAGCTTTTCGGAACGAATTCTCTAACAATTAGCTTGTAAAAGAAGAAATTATTTGTAAGCAAATATTTTAAAAATAGAAAGAATAAGTATAGCCAACTAATCATCTACCACAACCAAACACTAGTCTATCAAGAATAAATATCATGTTGAATCTATAAGGATTAAACCTAGATTATTGCTTCAAATCCAAGAAAGAAAAGTAAGAAAGAGATTAAACCCTGTTGGCAGTACACTAGATAAAACTAAGCATTGGTTTATCAAAGTCCCAAAGTGTAGTTTAAAAAAGTAATTTTAACTTAACATTAAACCATCAAAGTATCTAAGTATAAACCAAGGATAATTATTAAATAGTATACCCTAAACCTAGCTTAACTTAATTCATGACTAGTCTTCAAGAATTATTTACTTACCCTAGGTTTTTTAACATGCATAGAGTTCAATCAACTTATCTTCATAGATCTAGGTTTTAGTTAGTGGAGAGATTAGCAAGCTATTAAGAAATTAGTTACACATAATTATGGTGGAATTAAAACATGGTAAAAGATTGCATAAAATAGATGAAACGAAAATAAAAGAAGCACAAATAAAAATAAAAATAAAGAGATTGAAAGAAAAGAATGACCTTTTATTGAGTCTGTCACTAACTCAATACAAAGCCTTCTCCTTTCTTCAACTCTTCTTCAAAGTAAAAAAAATAAAAACTAGAAAAGTACAAGTAAATTTGGAAAGAAAAGAGAATCTAAAGAAACCCTAAATTTGAGCCTCTCAGAGCTGCTCTTCCTCTGTTGCTATGCAGGGGTATTTATAGGCGATATAAGATATAGAGTCCCAGTACAACTCTCCCACGAAGACGCATCTCCAACATTATCCAACTAGCCGCCGCGGCAATAGCGTGGCCAATGGCCTCGCACTTTCTTGCGTGGCCTCCTCTGGTCCGTCCATCTGGGCGCCTCCTTCTGAATTCTGCATGCAGACCCTCAATCTTGGGAACTCGGTATAACTTAGGAAGCAAGTTATCAAAAATCCAAATTTAAAAAGGACTTTATCTTTAAGCTTTTCTCCCCTTTTATCTTTATCCTTGGTGCAAGCAACTAGGTTTAAGTAGAAGTCCATCTCGTTTTTAAGATGAGGATTCATCTTATCCTTTTCCTTCTCTTTGCAATTAGGAGTCCCACTTTATCCTTCTCTTTAGCAATTAGGAGTTCTATTTTTATCCTTCCTCTTCCTCCCCTAGATTTTAAATTAATAATTTAAAATTCAAGTTTAGATTAAGTTAAATGATAGAAGCTTCTAAATTACTACAATTAATTATGCATGTGGGCTTGTGGACTTTTTTGGCTTTTGGGCTTTAATTGGGCTTCATTTATTTATTATTTTATTTACTCAAGGCCTGCACACATTAAACAATAAAATATTAGTAGTAGTGCTTAATAAAAGAATAAATAGGGAAATATGATGGTAAATGTGATGATAAATATGCACTTTTTACTACCTATCACTCTTGTAATCTTCCTGGTTTATTCTTGCAACTATATGTTCTGCTCGTTCGCCTTATACGACTAGTTGCTTCCAGTGCGACTTTGAGCTACTCCTATTTGAGTTAGGAGTGTGTTTACAAATTGTGGTGGCAAGTCTCTACCAGCGTAAGCTGTGTCATACCATTTAGACATCGGAGCACCATACTTTGAAATCTCTCCACTAATGCTTTGATTGACTCTTCTTTCTTCCGCTTTGTAGCGATGAGAGTTGGAAAGGATACTTCAGTATTACTTCGAAGAATCGCACCAAGAAGAGCTTCTCGAGGTCGGCCCATTTCTTGATAGAGCCGCAGAAAGCTTCATGAATCATTCAAAGGCAACCCCCTTAAGGGTGCTAATGAATAAATGAGTCATGATGGCATCGTTTGATACTACATTCCCTGTTTGGGATTTGAAGTAGTATATATATATTGGTTCAGCGAACCTTTGTTGTCGAAGGCGTGCAGATTCGGTATCTTGAACCTGGGAGGATAAGGAGCTGAACCCACTCGACTAGGTATGGTCTAACCACCCCCACTTCTTTGAGATAGCCTTCAAGCATTTCTCAAGCTCATTCATCTTCTTGGCATAATTATCTTTTGAATTTTTTGGTTCTTCAGAAGAAGAAGACTCAGGATTTTTATATCCAAAGTTGTTCTCATTGCCATCAGAGTGTTTGGAGGTAGAGTTTTCATCCTCTTTCTTTTACCCTTACTTTTGCGGGAAGAAGCTTTAGTTTTTGAACTTCTCATCTTCTTCTTCGACATTTTATGCCAAAGAATCATTTCTTGAGATCATTGATAGACTCTTGTTGGAGTTAAAGCATCTCATGTTGCGCCTGTTGCACTCGAGCTTGCTTCTCAAATTTTCTGGCTATCTCTTCTTGAATATCAGCCATATATGTGAAGGCTTCTGTCTCCCTATAAGAGTAAGATGAATGGGATCTGACGATCGCAGAGTTATCATCGTCTGCTTCAATTCCTCTAGCCAGCGAATTGTAGTCGATTGGACAACTGCTCCAGTTCGAATCCAAGTATGTCGGTAAATTCCTTCAGGCTCGATATCAATATTTCTTTCAAACCTAAGGAGCGTTCAGTATTCGACTCCTCAAAACTAAAGGCAAGTTGCTTCCTTTTTGACTTGCTTGGTTTGGAGCTCTGACCTACCATGTTGGAAGTCACCTCCGGCTACTCAGTGCCAGAGAACGACTTCTTCTTGTGAAATTGTTGCCTCTTGGCGGAGTTTGAGTTTGAAACATTTGACATTCGGCTAAAAACTGATGGCTTAGTCATTTGAAAGTTTCAGTGGCAATCAAAGAGCACCGCCGAGATAAGCTGCTCACAATAGCAGTGGGGAGCGATTTGATGAATGCTCTGTTTTCCATTGAAAATGATCAGGAAAAACTTTACAAAGAAAGAATCGAGGAGCGAAATTATAGGTAATTCTTATAAGAAAATTACAGATAGATCTCCTCTACGATTTCTGAGAAAGTATGCCGGTAGGAATCTGATCAGCGCGCGATCACTTTATCCCTTTGACGATGCAATCGCTCAGATGATCAAGCTGCCTTCTTGAGCGAATTTCCTTCTTGCTTGGTTCTGAAAATCTTCGAAGATAGAAGGCATGTTGGAATCCTGGATGAAAGAGAACTAATCTCTGAGGTTTTGGAAGCAAGTTGAGGTGTTGGAAGCAAGAAGGCAAGAGGACACTTTTTGCTTTGGTCTCTTCTTTATCTCTCTCAATTTTTCAGCCTCTCTTTGTTGCTTACAACAGGCTATTTATAGCCAAAATAGGGTGTAACCGTCCCTCCTTGAATTCAGTAAGACTGAATCAGTCTTTAGCTTCGCGCGATGCTAAAAATAGCTTTGTCGCGAGGCTAACTGCAAGCTTCCAGCAAAGCTAATAAGTTCGTGCTAACTATTATTAGCCATCATAGCTTAATTGTCTCCACTTATTATGGGAAGAAGTGGGCGGGTGTAACCGCCCACTTAAAGTGGTATTAATCTCACTAAATTAGTGGGGTTCACCCGTTAATCCCTCGTGGGATTTTGAAATGGTCAATTGATGACCTGGTAAAGCTCGCTACGGAGCTAAGTGAGAAGTTCTCTTCAAGCGAAGTTACCTTCAAAGCTTCATGTGAAGCTAGTACTGAGCTCATAGCGGAGCTGAACCATCCCTTCTTCCAGTGAAGCTGGGGTGAAGCTTCTAGCGAAGCTAGAAATTCAGCTCAGTGCGGAGCTGGACTATTCCTTCTTCTTACGAAGTTAGGAATGAAGCTTCTAGAGAAGCTCTAAGGTTAGCCTTTGGCGGGCCTAATGGAAGCTTCATGCGAACCTAAGCTTCGGCATTTTGCAATTTTGGGTCTCTGCGAGGCTAAGTATTCAATCAGACCTGACTTTATAGACTTGCTTTTGCCTCTTTACAGGCAACTTTGGCTTATTGTCTGCTTTACTAGATAAATAGAGTTCAAGTCTTTGCTTTGTCTCTCAAGAATGAGCAAACGCTGGTTGTCAGCTTGTCTGCGACTTGTCTTTTGTAAATATCGACAAGTTAAACATGTTCAGATCGGTTGAAGAAAAGTCTGAGAGTTTTGTCTTTTAGAGTGTCAACAAGACCCCTTCAAAGTTTTCATGAATATGGAATGGATTGGTGCATATTTTAAAATACTTTGAACTTGAAACCTGATAGCTGCATTGTCCGAGTTAAGAAAATTCCACTGGGTACACTGAACTAGGTGATCATACTAGCTTTACCCTCCCTGGGACTTTTCGTGAAAAATAATCTGTCCGCATAGTTAAGAACGAGCTCCTTAGCGGATCTAGGGAATGAGCTCCTCAGAGGAGCTACAACATGAGTTTTCAGCAGAGCTAAGCTCTCGACGGAGCTAAACAATCTTCATGCGAAGTTAACGATAAGCTTACAGCAGAGCTATATGCGAAGTTCGCATCTGAGCAAAGCTAAATAATTTCGCTATCTAGGTTCTCGAGCCTAGCGTTGTCGTTTTAAATTTAAAATAGCAGTTTGCACCCCTTTTCAGGGGACGAAGCTAGAGACACATGCAGCGCCGGAGGCGCGAAGTTATAAGCGCTGCATGTGCCTATAAAAGTCATACTTGGCTATTTTTAGAGAGTCATAATCTCTCTTTAAAATTTTCGAGCTTTTTTTCAGAGAAATTTCTCTCTTCGTCTTCTTCATCTCGAATCTTTCAGAGCTTCTTTGAAGTTCTAATGGCCCCAAAGCAACGCGTAGGAAAAGAGGTGGCAACCTCTTCCACGACGTCGCTATCTCTGTCATCGAGCGCCCCATCGCGGGTAGGAAATTCTTCCCTTTTCAGATATTTTTATCTCTTTTTGAAGCTGTATTTTGGCTATTTCATGGTGAATCCCTCGTGATTCACCATGATCTAGTGATCTCAGGGAGTTTATCTCCCTTATTTTTTGATTTTGCTGAATTTTAGGGGAATTAATTCTCCTTTAATTTCGCGAATCAAATTAAGAAACTAAACAGTTTCTTCTTCATACTTCGCCGCGAAGCTAACTCTTTAGGCTTTTTGCATTCTGTCAAGTGACAGGATGTGAATCTAGCAAAAGCTAGAAAGAGGACTTAAGTCCTTTAACTAATTTTAAGCACAAGTGCCTTTCCAACGAAGTTAGCCCTTTGGCTTCTGTCAAGTGACAGAATGCGAAGCTACGCCTCTGAGCAAAAGTAATATTAGGCTAGCTTCGCTTTGTAAAGCGAAGCTATGCCTTGGTGACTCATTTTCTTCTGCACTCTGCCTTTGTGCAGAGTGCGAAGTTAAGCTTCAGTGCGAAGCTATTCTAGGCTAGACTAGCTTCGCTTTGGAAGCGAAGTTTTGTCTTAACATTTTTGCTTTCTTCTTTCCCCCTCCCTCTTTATCTTCTGGGCTAATATATTTTCTCCTTTTTTATTTTGCAGTGCATTATACCCCTGGGCCTCTGAACAGTCTTTTTGGGTCAGCTGGGGGACTGGACGAAAATATCAGCCTATAATTTCAGGGGCAGGCTTCTTTGTTTAGTGAACGGAGCACTCCTGACTGCGATGCCCTGATCCACACTGGAGATCAGTGCACAATGAGGAGTGTTTTGACTAATGCTCCTCTAGAGGACCATGACCGAAAGATTTATCGAAAGCCTGGCTTCATGTTCGGAGATACGACTCCTGACACAGATCATCAACTGCAGGCCAGAGAAGGGCAATGGATCTTCACCTTGAACAGTGAGAAGTACTATCTTCTGTCTAGTAAGGGCCACTTCCTGCTAGCTTTCTTTCAATGTATAACGAGGCCTTGGAAGATGAATTGGCAAGTGACTCAGACCACCGACTCGGTCCATATGGGTATTCTGACAGTTTCCTCTCACGGCTATACCAGGACAGGCCATCCTCGGTGTATCCTAGGTCTACATCCTGGAAATATCTTAGAAGATATCCCAGTGGGGGAGAATTCAGCTATGGCCCAAACCTTCAGCAATCAGTTTTTCAGGGTCAACGGCAATTATCCGGCGACTAACTTCAGGACTCTAGGTTGGATTCATCCTCCAAAGGCCTGGTGGAGAGACTTGACTTTGTATGTCTTGGTTTATCTCGAGGAGGATATGGAGAAGCTAGGACTACGCGAAGCTGTCAGGACTACCTGTTATGGCATCTAGATGAGTGTCGCGAACTTCTACGCCATCTTCGAGTTATAATGCCCAACCACAGGGACTTTCTTCACTGCTGTAGGCAAATTGGGTATGGCTTTGCATGAGATGCGGGAAGGCTCTGCTTTGCCAATGGGGTCTCTTCCTTATGAAAAATACTTTCCCTGTGAGGTAGAGTTGGTGCTTTTGGAGAAGCAGGAGCCTGCCCTCTTCGAAACCTACCAAGAGCTAATGTTGTAAGTACACCTAGAGGGGGGGTGAATAGGTGTACGGCTAATCTAATGAACAAAATGCGTAAATTAAAACTTAATTGCAACACACTTAGTGTAACCAACGAGAGTAGCCGAATTCCCGGTGAAGGGCTCTGGACTAACTCCTCTTGATTCCTCTGAATAAGAGTTGAGGTGCTATATGAAGCTCTCGTGGTTAAACGCAAGTGAGGCACACACAAACAACACAAGCATATATATGATATGGCAATATGAATAGATGCACAAAATAATAGAGAGAGAGAGAGAGAGTTAAGAGAAAGTGAATCAATCGCTAACACACGGATATGTTTCGAGGTTCGAGCACACAGCTCTACGTCCCCGCCTTCACACAGAAGAATTTACACTAACTTGTCCACACAGGACTCCCACACAGGGAACCTCCACTGAGAATTTGGGCAATACAATAACCGGGAGTACACAACTCCTCTCTCAATTACAACACAACCTCTACACTTAGAGGCTAGGCACAAAGCCACCACAATATCAACCTCACAAATGAGGGATAAGCACAAAGCCAAACAACAACCTCCTCTGACTAGAGGGATAGGCACAAAGCCACCACTCCAATAATCAATCTCTACACAAGAGGGATATCATAAATAAGGAGGGTTTACAACTTGGTGATCAAAAGACCACAAACAACTTCTTTTCCCACAAAAACAAAGATCCTAATAGATAGGATAGTAAGATAAGCTCAAGTGTGAAAAATAAAGAGTTTGGAAACAAAAACACAAAGAAAAATACTTGAGAAAACAACTAGAATAAGATTGAAATGATGATCAAAACCAATATCCCAAATATTCAAATTTTCTTTGATTTTTTCAACCCTTTAAAACCAATAAAGATTGATCTTTTGGCACTAAAAACTCTTTCAAAAACTTGTATATAAACACTAGAGAAGATTAGAATTTTTGGCTCTTAAAAACTTGTTAAGAAACAACTCAAATGTGGGGTATTTATAACCCCCACAAAATTCTGCCCGTTGGCAGGCAGAAAGGTTAAAAATGACCTTCCGGTCGACCGGCCAATGGTCAAAAAAATAACCGTTGAGCCTGCCGGTCGACCGCCCGGTCGACCATGCCAAATCCAGAGAGCAGTGCCCTCTGGCCGGCCGACCGCTCGGTCGACCGTGCCAAGCCTCACGGTCGACCGTCCGGTCGACCGCCCCCACCCGAGAGTGGGGCATTTTCAGTCGGTCGACCAGCCTAAGTGGCTGGTCTACGTGCACGTCCTTGTGCACGTCGGTCGACCAGTCCGGTCGACCGACTCTGGGTCCGGTCGACCGACCCGGTCGACCGCCAGAGCCTGGCAGGGCTGATTATAGGATTTAAAACTTATCTTTTTATTACCAAATAAGTCCCATAAAATCTCTAAAAATTCACAAAAATAAATTCTTGTTATATCTTTGAAATACAAACATTTGTGGAAAAATTCAACACATATTTCAAACTATTTGAACCATTTTTGTGACTTGAAAAATTTGTCAAAAACCAAAATCCGTATTTTTCAAAACTTAGATTTTGAAATGAAAAAAATGTTTTGTCCAAAACTCATCCAAATACAAAAACATGATATTGAAACAACTTTAAAGCATATAGTATATGGATATAATCCAATATACATATAAAGATATATATCAATGTTTTTGACATTAAATCCGAAATAAGTTTTGTTAAAATACCAAATTCCAAACTCATTAAATAGACTATCAAACTAAGTTTGTTTAAATAGTTGAAGCATAAATGTATATAGAACAAATCTAATATACATTAAACCATGTAAACTTGTTGATTCTATCTATTCATGAAAACTAAGATCGGTTAAACCAAAAACCGAAAACCAATAAACATGAAACTTAAACAAGTGTGTGTGTTGTGAACTTGAGCATATCACACTATCAAATCTTTAACAATGGATCTAAACTATAAACTAAACACTGTACCGAAGTCTTCTTGTAGAGCGCCGTCTCCAAGTCGACTCGATCCAAACGTGATCCACTGAGCTTGACTCCAACGAGTGCTAGATATGAACTTTGACGCTCGGGCTCTTGAATCACCATGTGAAAGCTCCAAAACACCTTTGATGAAGCTAATCACCTACTAATATCTTTGTTAAGTATCTGAAACTAAACATCACAAGATTATTAGTAAACTATAACTACATGAGTTAATCATCATCAAAACTAGAGTGGAAGGCCTCTGGGCCAACAATCTCCCCCTTTTTAATGATGACAAAACTCATGGAGTTATATATGCATGGACTAAAGTTAAGCTTCAAAGAAGCTCCCCCTTAACTCATGCATAACAATAAACAATAAAATATATGCAATAAATGCTAAACATGAATATACATCAACATGCATAAAATAATGAAATGAACATGCTCTTGATACCAAACTTTTAAAATAAATTTCTTTTCCTTTTTAAAATAAACATGTTCTTAATTAATTGCTCTTGATGCCAATAAAAATTTTAATGTGAAAACTTTATCAATAAAAGCAACATAAAAACTCTTGATACCAATCAATAAAAAATTGAATCAATAAAAATTCTTGATACCAATTGGAAGATAATCAATAAAATCTTTGGAAGATAATCAATAAAAGCTTTTGATACCAATAATAAAAATTATAACAAAAGTTCTTGATATCAATATGAAACAAACTTTGATATAAACATACAAATAAACAATAAACATGCTTATAAACTCAAATACTTCTCCCCCTTTTTGTCAATCATCAACAAAGGGGTCAAAGAAAATAATAAAATAATGTTCTCCCCTTTTTTGTCTTAAACAAAAAGAATATCAATAAGGGGTGAAATCAAATCAAAACATTATGATACCAATTGAAAAAAATATCAATTGAAAAATATTTTTAAAATAAATAAACATGCATATATTATACCAATTGTAAGTAAATAAATCATTTTGAAGAATTCAACCAAAAATTTTGATATCAATTGAATGATTTAAACATATAGATAATCTTGATATCTATTGTAAAGATTAGTACCAATTGAAAATTTTTCATTAGGAGCATATGATACCAAAAATAATCAATATCCTTTTTTTTAATCATATTTCAACATAAAGCGTGGAAGTAGAATACCAAAGGTAAGCAAAACCAATTGAAAAAGTGAAATATAAATTTTCTCCCCCTTTATGAAATACCAAATAAAATAATGCATAAGCTTGTAAAAGATACCAATTGAAACAAATCAATTGAAATATAATAGTTATTTAAGAAATCAAATTTAGCATAACTAAAATTTGTGCTCAAGATATAGAGATATAGTAAGCACAAATAAAACATATATATATGTATGAAAAATTTAATACCAATCGAAATTGATACTATTTGAAGTATAAGCATACATATATAAAAACATATATGAGTATACAAAAAGGAATGTCAATAATGATACCAATTAAAAAGATTCAATGATACTAATTTAAAACACAATAGATCAAGTGTATACCTCATATTTCCTACCACCCATTTCATGCACATGTTTTAAATGGATTTTCAATTAATAAGCATACAAGGCATGGTCGCCCAACCAACCGCCCTTAGAAGGTAGGGGTTTTCAAAAATAAGTTTGAAAATATAATATGTTTGAAAACTCTACCATGTGAAGAATACGAACTAGTTAAATGAAAAATTTGAAAACTAGTACGAAATCCTTCAAGAAAGGAATAAAATAAAAATATTTTTCATGAAAAACATGTATATCACACGATCATCAACACTCAAAATCTATAAGGCACATATCAAACTCATGAAAACAAAATCATGAGAAAACTTTTAAGTAAAGTGAGTGTATTACAGTTATGTGAAACATATCATCATGAAAATAGGCAATCAAGCTCAATATGAAATTCCCTAAAAACATGAAAATCATCAAAACTAGAATCCTTCAAGGTATATGTATGTCTCGTACAAACTAAAGTATACATACATATCCTAACATAAACGAGTCCACAGAAGTATATGCATGAAGGCAAGTGGCTCAAGAATGTATATGTATAACAATTAGTTTAGACAAAATAGACATATACATGAAGTTAAACATAAACATGAAAACATGTACAAAATAGGAATACAAGTCAAATGTATGAATCATCAAAATTAGGCTATACTTGTACATCTAATGGGTACAAATGAGCGTTCAAGCACAAACATATAATAATCTATTTGTGACTCACTAGTTGTACAAGTATATATCTGAGTTTTAATGAAAACTAACATCCAAACAAGTAATCAAAACATGAAGCATAGAAATCAAAACACAACTTATAAGATCATTATATATATGAACATGCATTAGATCTAGGACATGCACATTAGTTAAAACAAATGTGAGAACACAAAGGTATAAGTCCATATTAAACATGGATGTCTCAAATACTAATCATGTATGACAATAGTCTAATAAGCATGGCATATGGCATAATGAGCATTAGAACAAGACATGCTATAAATGAATGATATAAAAGCATGCAAACCTAAATAAGGAGTAAAAGATAGTTACTAAAATCATGAGGGCAACTCTCCATGTCTCCAAACCAAGGTGGTTCTCCCACCAAATTCCTCTTGAAAGTGATGCATCCAAATTTGTCCTCTTTAAGCTCGGAATGCATCCACCTCAAGGCACCATCGCTCTCACGTCATGCGAGAGCCCACACCTGCATCAAATAACATAGGGGTGATCTTTGGTACCCATACTCTTTTGGGTCCATGGGGGTTAGTTCCTTTCCTAACCCAAATAAATTTAGTTGCTAAATTTACGTCATGTATCTTATCATGGCAAAATTTAGCAAGGTGGCCCTTACGTCCACAATGTGTACATGTGTACACATGAGCATACATTGTGTTATGAGTATGTACGTGAGGAGCATGTGTATGCCGTGGTTTGTGTGCATGCATAAGAGGAATTTGTTTCTTTCGAAACATAGATTCCAACCATGAGTGGTTCAAAGCACAATGGCTCAAAGTGGAGCCCAAACAATCCACACTCTTTTTTAACAAACATATATCATTATCAATACTAGAAGAAGAGGTGCATGCAATAGGTGAGATAGATGGTGAAGCTACACTAGCATGGCAAACATGTGTAGACAAATCATTTTTCAAAGAAATATTTTTCTTTAAACAATCTTCCAATTCTTGTCAAATCAAATCAATTTTGTTTTTCAAAGAAACATTTTCTTTTAAAGTAAAATCAAGTTTAGAAGACAAGTTTCATTTTTCTTCAAAATATCATTACAGTCATTTTTATTTTTCAAAATCTTGTTTTCATTTAGGGCAAGATTAAGTTGGGATTTAAGTGAGTCACGTTCACTTGAAATCTCATCCCTTTCTTTCAAAGCAATCTCAAGTCTAGAAGATAAATTTTTATTTTCTTCTTTTAAATCAAGACTATCCTTTTTCAAAAGTTTGTATTTTGAAATCAAATTTTCACAATTTTTAGCAAGTTCATCATTTAAGGCTTGTGCATCCATACACTCATTGCAATAAGAACTAGTACTAACATCTAGTTGAGTATCCGAGTGTACCTCAAGGGAGTCATTCCCTTGGACCATGAAGCAACGTTCGTCGGACTTGTCTCGACTAGATTTCCTCTTCTTATTGATAAGCGTTGGTAGTTCGGGAGATGTCAAAATGTTCCACACTGCAAAAGCGGAATCATAGTGAGAAAACACATGTAAATATTTTTTATCAAAGGATGCTCTAAGTGCTTTTAGAGCTAGTGCATTGGCCTCTATATGTTTGCTATCATTAAGGAAGAATTCCTTGGTAATGGTAAGGTAAACTTTATAACCTAGGGCTTTTAAATGACAACTCATCATAACCTTCCATATATCAAGTCTAGAGATATCAAACATGAGAGGGCCATCCATTAGTGCAAACTATATGTGTGCAAATACAAATGTAGATGTAGATTAGCAAAATCAAGATCACACTCCTAGGTGGTTAAGTCTAATATCAGGAGCGTAGGCTCTGATACCAATTGTAAGTACACCTAGAGGGGGGGTGAATAGGTGTACGGCTAATCTAATGAACAAAATGCGGAAATTAAAACTTAATTGCAACACAATTAATGTAACCAACGAGTGTAGCCGAATTCCAGTGAAGGGCTCTGGACTAACTCCTCTTGATTCCTCTGAATAAGAGTTGAGATGCTATATGAAACTCTCGTGGTTAAACACAAGTGAGGCACACACAAACAACAAAAGCATATATATGATATGACAATATAAATAGATGCACAAAGTAATAGAGAGAGAGTTAAGAGAAAGTAGATCAATCGCTAACATACGGATATGTTTCGAGGTTCGAGCACACAAACTCTACGTCTCCGCCTTCACACAGAAGGATTTCCACTAACTTGTCCACACAGGACTCCCACACAGGGAACCTCCACTGAGGATATGGGCAATACAATAACTGGGAGTACACAACTCCTCTCTCAATTACAACACAACCTCTACACTTAGAGGCTAGACACAAAGCCACTACAATATCAACCTCACAAATGAGGGATAGGCACAAAGCCAAACAACAACCTCCTCTCACTAGAGGGATAGGGCACAAAGCCACCACTCTAATAATCAACCTCTACACAAGAGGGATATCACAAATAAGGAGGGTTTACAACTTGGTGTTCAAAAGACCACAAACAACTTCTTTTCCCACAAAAACAAAGATCCTAATAGATAGGATAGCAAGATAAGCTCAAGTGTGGAAAATAAAGAGTTTGAAAACAAAAACACAAAGAAAAATACTTGAAAAAATAACTAGAATAAGATTGAAATGAAGATCAAAACCAATATCCCAAATATTCAATTTTTCTTTGATTTTTTCAACCCTTTAAAACCAATAAAGATTGATTTTTTGGCACTAAAAATTCTTTGAAAACTTGTATATAAACACTAGAGAAGATCAGAATTTTTGGCTCTTAAAAACTTGTTAAGAAATAACTCAAATGTGGGGTATTTCTAACCCCCACAAAATTCTGCCCGTTAGCAGGCAGAAAGGTCAAAAAATGACCTTCCGGTCGACCGGCTGGTCGACCGGCCAACGGTCAAAAAAATGATCGTTGAGCCTACCGGTCGACCGTGCCAAATCCAGAGAGCAGTTGCTCTCTGGCCGGTCGACCGGCTCGGTCGACCGTGACAAGCCTCACGGTCGACCGTCCGGGGACCGCCCCCACCCGAGAGTGGGGGCACTTTCAGTCGGTCGACCGCTCGGTCGACCGGCCTAAGTGGCTGGTCTGCGTGCACGTCCTTGTGCACGTCGGTTGGCCGATCCGGTTGACCGACTCTGGGTCCGGTCGACCGGCCGGTCGACCGCCAGAGCCTGGCAGGGCTGATTATAGGATTTAAAACTTATCTTTTATTACCAAATAAATCTCATAAAATCTCTAAAAATTCACAAAAATAAGTCTTGTTATATCTTTGAAATACAAACATGTGTGAAAAAATTCACAATATTTCAAAACTATTTGAACTATTTTTGTGACTTAAAAAAATTGCCGAAACCCAAAATCTGTATTTTCCAAAACTTAGATTTTGGAAATGGAAAAAAACGTTTTGTACAAAACTCATCCAAATACAAAAAACATGATATTGAAAACAACTTTGAAGCATATAGTATATGGATATAATCCAATTACATATAAAGATATATACAATTTTTTTGACATTAAAATCCGAAAAAATAAGTTTTGTTAAAATACAAAACTCCAAATTCATGAAATAGACTACAAACTAAGTTTGTTTAAATAGTTGAAGCATAGATGTATATAGAACAAATTAAATATACATTAAACCATGTAAACTTGTTGATTCTATCTATTCATGAAAACCAAGATCGGTTAAACAAAAAATCGAAAAACCAATAAACATGAAACTTAAACAAGTGTGTGTTGTGAACTTGAGCATATCACACTATCTAATCTTTATCAATGGATCTAAACTATAAACTAAATCACTGTACCGAAGTCTTTTTTGTAGAGCGCCATCTCCAAGTCGACTCGATCCAAACGTGATCCACCGAGCTTGACTCCAACGAGTGCTAAATATGAACCTTTGACGCTCGGGCTCTTGAATCACCATGTGAAAGCTCCAAAACACCTTTGTTGAAGATAATCACCTACTAATATCTTTGTTAAGTATCTGAAAATAAAACATCACAAGATTATTAATAAACTATAACTACGTGAGTTAATCATCATCAAAACTAGAGTGGAAGGCCTCTGGGCCAACAAATGTGTCACTTTATATTTGCTCAGATATGCATGGTAGTTATAAGGAAGGTTCAAACAGTTTAAAGAGTTGGGGGGATTATCAGTTCCCCAATCTGAAGAATGCCCTGAAGAGGCTCAATGCGGGGTCAGGATGGAGAGGACGGTGTTTATGAAAAGGGCAATACTCTCAAGAGCTTCCATCACTAAGCCGCCAACTGATATCCCGGAAAGTGCTTTTGCCGAGTTTCTATCAATTTTGTTGAAGAGATGTGTCATGTGTTGGCCCAGAGGCCTTCACTCTAGTTTTGATTAATGATTAACTCATGTAGTTATTATTTACTAATAATCTTGTGATATTAGTTTCAGATATTTGATCAAGATATTAGTAGATGATTAGCTTCAACAAAGGTGTTGTGAAACTTTCACATGTTGATTCAAGAGCTCAAGCATCATGATCGCATCTATTACTCAGATGGAATCAAGCTCGTTTGGATCGGTTTTGGATCGAGTTGGCTTGGAGAAGGAGTTCTACAAGAAGACTTTGGTTTGTTAGCTTAAGATTATGTTTAGATCTTGTGTTAAAGATTAGATAGTGTCGATATGCTCAAGTTCACATACACACACAAGTTTAACGTTTCATGTTTTGTTTCGGTTTAACCGGTGTTTTGGATTACTAGCTCATATATATGGTTTCATGAATAGATAGAATCAAAAAAAAGTTTTTACATGTTTAATGTATATTAGATTTGATCAATATACATCTATGCTTCATCGATTTAGAAAAACATTTTGATAGTCTATTTCATGAGTTGGAGTTTTGTATTTAAACAAAAACTTATTTTGGATTTATTGTCAAAAACATAGATATAATTTTTTACATGTATATTGGATTCTATCCATACATAATATGCTTCAAAGTTGTTTAAATATCATGCTTTTGTATTTACTTGTGTTTTGGAAAAATTGGATTTCCATTTCAAAAATCTATGTTTTGGAAATACGGTTTTTGTTTAAGGCAAATTTTAAGAACACAAAAATAGTTCAAATAGTTTATAATATGTGTTGAATTTTTATCACACAAATTTGTATTTCAAAGATATAATAAGAACTGATTTTTGTCGAATTTATGTGATTTTATGGGATTTAATAAAGTCAAAAACCCAAGTTTTCTCTCTTAAAGTTTAGACCAGGCTGTCTGCCGGTCGACTGGACCAGTCGACCGAGGCAGAAGTCGGTCGACCGGTCTGGTTGACCGACGTGCACAAGACGTGCACGAAGCCAAGGCTGGAGGCCGGGGACCGCCTGAGAGCTTCTGCTCTCTGGAAATGGCCCCGGTCGACCACACGGTCGACTGGCAGAGAGCTCTGCTCTCTGTTTCCAGTGTCCGGTCGATCGGCGGTCGACCGGTAACTCAATGGTCATAAATAGACTGTTTGCCGGTCGACCGGAAGGGCAATCTGGGCTTTTCCAGATTGTAACGAGCAGAATTTTGTGGAGGTTATAAATACCCCATTCTTGAGCTGTTTTCTTAAAGAATTTCTAAAGCAAAATTTTTTATCTTTCAGCAAGTTTTTAAAAGAGCTTTAGTGCCAAAAGATTGATCTTTATTTGTTTTAATAGGGTTGAAAAACTCAAGAAAAAGGAGAAGTCTTTGGGATTGGTTTTTGATCTTCATTTCTATAGCTATTCTAGAAGTTTTCCAAGAGTTTTTCTTTGTATTTTTATTTCTAAACACTTTATTTTCTCACACTTGAGCTTATTTATCTATCCTATCTATTAGGATCTATTTTGTGAGAAAACTGGTTTGTGGTTGAGAGAGACTACCAAGTGTTGTAAACCCTCCTTTCTTTGTGATATCCCTCTAGTGAGAGGTGATTGTGTTGATATCCCTCTAGTGAAGAGGTGATTGTTGGAGTGATGGCTTGTGCTTTATCCCTCAAGTGTGAGGTGATTGTGATTGTGTGGCATTATACCTATCCCTTAATTGTGAGGTTGATATTGTGTTAGCTTTGTGTCTTGCCTCTAGTGAGAGGTTGTATTTATTGAGAGAGGAGTTGTGTAGTCCCAAATGTATTTACCCAAAATCCTCAGTGGAGGTTCCTGTGTGGGAAGTCTTGTGTGGACGAGTTAGTGAAAATCCTTCTGTGTGAAGGCGGGGACGTAGAGCTGGGTGCTCGAACCTCGAAACATATCCTTGTGTTTGCATTTGATCCACTATTTAACTCTCTCTTTATTTATCTTGCATTGATTTATATTGTCATATCATTCATATATGCTTGGTTTGTTTGTGTGCCTCACTTATGTTAAACCAAGAGAACTTTACATAGCACCTCAACTCTTATTTAGAAGAATTTAGAGGAGATAGTTCAGAGCCCTTCACTGGGAATTCGGCTACACTCTTTAGTTACACTAAATGTGTTGTAATTAGTTTTTAATTCTACATCATTTGTCATTAGATTAGCCTTACACCTATTCACCCCCTCTAGGTGTACATTCAATTGGGTATCAGAGCCTATGCTCCTGATATTAGATTAACCACCTAGGAGTGAGATCTTGGTTAGCTAATCTACATTTACATTGCAACATACAGTTTGCACTCATGGATAACCTCCCATTTTTGATATCTCTAAAAACTGATATATGGAAGGTTATGATGACTTGGCATTTAAAAGTCATAGGTTGAAAAGTTTACCTTGCCATTACCAAAGAATCTTACCTTAGTAATAGCAAGCATTTAGAGGCCAATGCACAAACCCTAGAGGCACTTAGAAAATCACTTAGTAAAGAATATTTAAATATGATTTCTCATTGTGTTTCGCGTTTGCAGTGTGGAACATATTGTCATCTCCCGAGCTACAAACGCAAATCAATGAGGAGAAGATATCTAGTGGAGAAGAGTCCGACCAACGTTGCTTCAAGGTCTTAGGGAATGACTCCTTTAAGGTAAACTCGGATACTCAACTAGATGATAGTTCTTCTTGTGATGAATATATTGATGTCGATGCATTAAATGAAGAACTTTTCATTATTTGTGAAAAATTGTTAGAAAAATATAAACTTTTTTAAAAGAAAAGTTTTGTACTAAAAGAAAAGAAGAAAATAAGGATTTGTTTTCTAAACTTAAATGGTTTTGCAAGAAAAGGAAGAGATTTCAAGTGAACGTGACTCACTTAAATCCCAACTGATCTTTCCCTAAATGAAATAAAAATTTTGAAAAATAAAAATGATTGTGTGAAAGTTGTGAAGAAAAATGAAGTTTTATCTTCAAAACTTGTTTTTGCTTTAAAAGAAAATGATTCTTTGAAAAACAAAATTATTCTATTTCAAATGAATTGGATTGGTTTCTAAGAAAAAATTCTCTTTGAAAAATGACTTAGATTCTCATGTTTTTCATGCTAGTATACTTCCCCATCTAGTATAACCATAGCATGCTCCACCTCTTCTACGATTATTGAAAATGATATAAATGTTTTAAAGAAGAGTGTTGATTGTTTGGGCTCCAATTTGAGCCAATGTGCTTTGAACCACACACGTTGGAATCTATGTTTCGAAAGAAACAAGTTCCACATGTGCATTCACACAAACCACGGCATACACATGCTTCCCATGTTCATACACATAAAACACAATGTATGCTCATGTGTACACTTGTACACAGTGTAGACGTAAGGGCCACCGTGCAAAATTTTGCTTTAATAGAATTCATGATTAGAATTTTGCAAATAAATTTGTTTGGGTTAGGAAAGGTGCTAACCCCATGGACCAAAAAGAGTATGGGTACCAAAAGCCACTCCTATTTTATTTGATGTAGGTGGGGCTCCTCACATGGTGTGAGAGATGCATTGGTGTCTTGAGGTGGATGCATTCCGAGCTTAATGTGACTATTTTGGATGCATCACTTTCAAGGAGAGTTTGGTGGGAGGACTACCTGGTTTGGAGCCTAGATATTTGCCCTCATAGTTTGGTAACGATCTCTAACTCCCATTATGTTTACATGCTTTATATGATTAATTTTAGCATTTCATATTTTTATGATTATTATGTTAAATGCCATGATATTTAGAACTACTATGACATGCATGCATAGTATTTGAGATACACCAAGTTTATATGGACCTATTTTGTGTTCTCATTATAGTTTAACTATTGAGTATATCATAAATCTAAGACATGTGCATTTACTTAATAATCATATTGATTTATGTCTCGTTTTATGCTTCATGTTTTGATAGATGTTTAGATATAGCTTTCATTAAAACTTGTGCATATGTTTGTACAACTAGTGAGCCACAAATAAATTATTATATGTTTGTACTTGATTGCTCATTGTACTCATTAGATGTACTAGTATCGCCTAGTTTTGATGATTCTTACATTTTGACTAATACTCCCTATTTTTGGACATGTTTCATTAATATGTGTTTAACTTCATGTATATGTTAATTTTTATCAAAACTGTTGGGTATACATGTATAACTTGAGTCATTTGCCTTTCATGCAAAATCTCTTTATAGACTCAATTGTGTTTGGATATGTATGTATGCCTTTTATTTTGACAAAACATACATGTGCCTTGAAGTTAGTATTATTTTTGATGAAAATTAAATTTTTGATGATTTTCATGTTTTTTGAGAAGGAATTTCATGTTGAGCTTTATTGCCTATTCCCATGATTTTGTGATTACATGGTTCTTA